>JAQQSY010000021.1:0-16985 GCA_028646535.1 Procyon lotor
GCTGGCGGGCAACGCGGCGCGCGACAACAAGAAGACGCGCATCATCCCGCGCCACCTGCAGCTGGCCATCCGCAACGACGAGGAGCTCAACAAGCTGCTGGGCCGCGTCACCATCGCGCAGGGCGGCGTCCTGCCCAACATCCAGGCCGTGCTGCTGCCCAAGAAGACCGAGAGCCACCACAAGGCCAAGGGCAAGTGAGGCCGCGGAGGCGGGCCGGCAGCGGCCGCGCGCTTCGGGGCCCCGTGACACCAAAGGCTCTTTTCAGAGCCACCCCCAGTCTCAGGAAAAGAGCCGCACTGAGCACGCGTCCGTGTCTGGTCCGGGGTCCGCGCCCCCCCGGGCGCACGGGGAGCCGGGCCCGGCGCGCGATCTGGGCGCACGGTGGGCTCCGGCGCTGGTGTGCCGCCCTCCCCGCAAGGCCCGGGGGGTCGGTCCCGTGCCGACCGGTCTTGGGACGCCAGGGACGGGCCGTCTGCTCATCTCGGGCCTGCAGAGCCGGGCGGGTCATCGGGCACCGGAAGCGCGTACTTCGTAGGGAGAATCCGCCTTTGGGAGACCCTTGTACACCTTCGGGTTTACCGTTAAGGACGTGAAGGTGCCTCACTGGGCGGACATCGTGAACTTCTTGGAAACCGGCCCGTCCGAGTAACCCCTGATCCGGAGATGGGGTCCCGGAAAGGGCTCCTGTTCTGGAGGCGTTTGCCTCTTACATGTAAGCAAGCAAGAGTCATTTTTAAGGGGAGTGTCAACTTTAAGAAAACTGTCCAGTGTGGGTCGGTGGGACGTGAATCCGAGCCCCTAGGCCGATGGCGGAGATGAGAAAGTAATATAATTGGTCCACTGAGTTTGGGCAGGAAAACGAGGTTTGTGGGTTTAGTCCGCGTGAAGCGGACATTGTTACGGTCAGATTATGTAATACAAGTGGCTATTTTGGAGGGGACTGTCCAGGAGCTCCACCTGGTGTGATATAGGAGTTGGGCGGTCCCAGGGGGGCTGGCCAAGGCGGGCGGGCGGAGGGGTGCAGTGGTCCATTCCCAGTAATTCCTTTAAAACAATGTCTGGCACGGAACCTGATCGCTGTTGTTCTTCCTACTGTCATAGCTTTATTGTTTCCATCAGTGTTTTACAGCAGTAAAGACAGGCGGGGGAGACAATTCAGGATTATTACATAATTCGCACTTCCTAAAATTAGGTCTACTCCACCAGGGCTCCCCAGACACCATCTGGAGCCGGCACACATCTGCTGGTCTTAGGGAAAGATCCTCGTGCTCCGAAAGGAGTTCACACCCAGGATGCTCAAGCCTGCCCTGCGCACGCCGACCTCCACACGGACCGCCCTGCGGTGCAGGGACGCAGCCGAGCTCGTGTCCGAGCGACCCCGTGTCTGGGACTCAGGCTGCGAGGACTGCGCGACACCGCAGAGAGCCTTCCGGAGGTCCAGCTGGCCGTCACGTGTCCGGCGAGGCCTTCGGTTCTAGCGGAAATCTGTGTTCATGCGTTGATATTGGTGCAGGTCACTGCCTGTCGCCTAACACCTCCGTGGTGGTTAAGAAATGCTGAATTTTCAGGGGCCGGGGGGCTGAGGTCTGCCGAGTCTCCCCGGGGAGCTCCCGATGTCTCCTTTCCGCCTGGGACGGGAAGCAGGAGGCCGTGGGGTGGCGGACACTGCTCCTAGAGGCAGCCCCTCGTCTGTCATCCCCAAGGCTGAGCTGTCCCCTGGAGACAGCAAGAAGCCACCAGAGCTGTTCGGGTGTCCGTGATTTAACATTGAGGCAAGGGTGCAGTTTTCCAGGTGCCCCGGCCACCTGCGGCCAGCAGCCTCACATCGGTCAGCCGGACAGCTCTGGTCTCTCAGGGCTGACCTGGGTCACAAATGGGATAAAGTACTCAGAGCTGCCCACCTGTGCAGGAGGAAGCCCATCGGACCCTCGCTTCCGTATGAAAGCGGCATGTGGCCGGGTATCCACAGTGACTCCGTGACTCGCCCGTTCCCAAAGCTGGAAACGGGCAGAAGGTCCCCGCGGACGAATGCGTAAGCAAGACATGGATCGCCATTCGGTCACAGAGTGCGGCCCCAGCCTGCGCTACCACGAGGAACAACTTCAAAAACACATCTGTCAGGGACGCCCGGCAAAAAGGCCACACGGGGTGTGACCCCATGTCTAAAAACGGCCAGAGTGGACAGAGCCATAGAGGCGGGTGCAGATCTGGGCTCTCCGGGGCTGGTGGAGGAGAGGGGATGGCGGGGCAGACCGCCAGCCTCCACGGAGCCCGGAGCTCAGGCCTGCTCCCCACGTCCCTGTGGGGTGAGTAGTTGATTGAGAAAGGTGAGCCCAGGAGGTACCAAGTCCCACAGGAAGAATGCAAAAACATTCACACCCAGGGCCGCGAAAGTGCTCCCAGCTTCGGGAATTCTCTGCGCCCTTGGACCAAGTCCCATCCCTCAACCTGCCCCTCTCCTGGGCATGGGTCTGTCCCCAGGCCCCCCGGCCTACCTCTGGTCATTTTTCCCTCCTCTGTCCACGTCCACCGTGGTCAAGAATCTCCCAAGGGGGCCCCTTGGAGGCTGGGTGGCTCAGTCAGTGAAGCGTCTGCCTCTGGCTCAGATCATGACCTGGGGGGTCCTGGGACGGAGCCCTGCGTTGTTGGGCTCCCTGCTGGGGGGCAGGGGGGCTGCTCCTCTCTCCTCCCAGATGCTGCCTCTTCCCCTGCTCACGAGATCTCTCTCTCTCTCTCTCTCTCTCAAATGGATGAATAAAATCTTTAAAAAATGAAAAAATAATAAATTAATAAAAAATAAAAAAATAAAAGTTTTTAAAAAATTTTTAAAAAAACTGTCCCAAGGGAACAAGCGTAAAGGACCCCCTCAATTTGTGTCCGCTTGGACCGTGAAAGAGAGTGTTGGGGGCACGCCCTGAGGAGGACAGGGTCGCCCAGCTGGCGTGGTCAGGTCCGGGCTGAGCAGAGCTGTTTCGCCCGCACGCTGCCCTCTCGTGCAGGGAGGTCCCGGGCCTGGGGTCAGAACTGACCTCGTGCTCCCAGAGGGTCTGTGTCCGCGCACTTCTCACCAGGCCTCACCGAGGCTTTGCTCTTCCCCTGTGGCCACCCAGCAAAACCCTTAGAATTGCCTCCTGCCCTCTGCCCACTCTGCTCCCTGTGGGTGGCTGGTCCCCAGGCAGCTCTTGGGGAAACCACGGCCTGGCACCTCCCTCCTCCCCCGAGACCGTGGGGCCCGTGACCACCCCTCCTGCCAGCACTGCCCTCAGGCTTCCGGGACCCTTCCTTACCCACTGCCCCGTCCGCAGCTCACCCCTGCCCTGGGACGCCCTGCTTGGGTCCCGTCTTGCCAGCTTTCTCCTGCGGGATGATGGCGCATCCCAAACTGTCCCAGCCGCTGGAGGGCCTGGGGGTCGGGGGACGGGGTTAATCTGGTAGGTCGGGGGGCAGTGTGGGGTCGCCTGGGAAGGCTCTGGTCCAGGCAGCCCCGTCTCAAGGCCCTGTGTCTTCCTAGATTTAGCTTCTCTCCGAGGATAGTTCAGCTTCCTCACACTGTCCCCCGAGGACAAAGAGTCCCCAGGGCCCCTGAGGCCCAGCGCGTACACAGGGACTCATGCCCCATGCTGGGGGTCACGACAAGTCTGGAGGCCTACTGGGTCCCCAGTATGGAGAAACCTCCACCGTCCGCGAGAGCCATGCTGTCGTCCACCATGGGTCCTGGGGTCCACGAGAGATGTCCTCTGTCCTCCTGCTCTCATTCCTGCCAGGACAGTGGCGGGGCCCAAACACCGTCTTCCTGGACATGCAGGCTCCCAGGTTCCTAACTGGGAGCGCCCCTCTCCGGGCGGCCAGCCCACACCCTCCACCAGACACAGACCCCCATGGCGGACCTGGGAGAGCCCCCTCTCTGGGCAGCCAGCCCGCACCCTCCACTGGACACAGACCCCCATGGCAGACCTGGGAGAGCCCCCTCTCCGGGCGGCCAGCCCGCACCCTCCACCGGACACAGACCATGGCATCACCTTCTCGTCCATCGTCCCCCCGGCCAGGTTTGCCTGGAGACCATCAGCACGGGGAGAATGTCGGGAGGCAGGTCCTCTCCATGGAGAGTCCGAGAGCCCACCTGTAGTGCCCTCGCCCCCAAAACACATATGGCCCCATTCTAATGCCCCGAACTTGTGAGTGTGACCTTATTTGGGGACGAGGTCTCTGCAGGTGTCATTTAAAGATCCTGAGATGAGAAGGTCATCCTGGATCAGGCAGCAGATGCAAACATGCAAAGAACTCCCAACGCTCCACGGGGAAGAAGCCCTCTTGGCTCCTGGGCAGGCCGGGCCTCCCTTCGGCCACTCATCGCGCTCTCCGCACCCCCAATCCGTCAGTCTGGCTGCAGCCTCCTGGACGGAACACGTGTTCTCTCTGTTAGGATATTCCATTCTGCTGGGAAAGACCAAGGAAAGGTGGGCAGCTGCCCTGTGCGCCCTCGCTCACAGGTGGGGGAGGGGATGGATGAATTTCCTAAGAGGGAGTGTAGATAAAGGGGAGGAGAGTAAGTGGGGCTTAAAGACACAAGACTCGAGGCAACTGGGCACTAAGTATTTGTGAGTGCGGAGCGTACAGAAGGCGCTAAGTTGGATCATTAAGTATGCAGTGGGCACTAAGCAATCACCCTGGAGGCACTCGGTTTCCGTTAGGTCTGGGCCCCCTCTGGGACTCTCCGCAGGTGAGCCTTTCCGGGCGTGGCAGGGACACCACACCTGTGCACGGGGGCCCAGCACCCGGCGGGAGCCCAGCATCAGCAGGAAGGCCCAGGCAGCAAGCCTGGGCGAGCGAGGGCACACGGGACAGTGTGCTTGGGATGGGGCCGGGCAGCTCTCCTCCCGACCGACACCATCTCTTCCCCTTGCTCCTGCTGGGAGTTTTCAGGGGACTTAGTAGACCACCTGTCTGAGCGCCCTGAGGGGCCTTCCGAGCCCTTCCGTGCCAACACCTGCAGTGACCTTGGAAAGCACATTAGCCTCCATGTCCCCCCAGCGGGTAGCTGGAAGCTATCCCCAGGCCTGCGAGCCGGGCAGGCCACTCACCATGGGCTCTCGGCCTCCCCCGCGGCGGGAGAAACCCTGGGTGCCCTGATTCCCAAGGACACCTGTGCGCGTGGAGAGGCGCGGCGCGCTGAGCGCCCCTGCGGGTGTGCCGTCCACCCGGCCACCTTCTCAGGTCTCGTGTGTGTCTGGCCGGAGGAGCTCTAGCGACCTGGTTCCAAAGCCCTTGAGGGTAGCACTGCCCAGAAACCGTCCTGGGGCTGCACCCAGGCCGGTTTGCTTGGGAGGAAGTCCCCAAGAAAAGAAAACGAGGGACCCAAGAAAGAGGGCCACCCTCCCGCAGGCTCCGGGATGCGAACGAGCGCTTGCGAAGGGCGTGGAGAGCGTGCCCGGCTGCTTCGGCCGGAATGGTGATGTCTTCTGAGGCCGGGGCGCCCTCTCCGGGCCGCTCCCCGAGGATGCGGCGCATGCGCCGGGCGTCCCTGGGCGTGTCGGGGATGCGCCCGGGCAGGGGGGCGCACTGGCCGGCCTAGTGCCTCCGCCCCGCGGCCCATCGCGGGAGGCTCGGCCTTGGGGTCCTAGGTCCGGGAAGGCAGCGCGCGAAGGGTGGCGGAGCTCCGGGGAGACGCGGCGGGGGTGCCAGGTGCAGGGGGCGGGAATACGAAGGGGGTAAGGATGCCCGGATGCAGGGGTGCAGGGGCCCGGGGATGCGGGGGCGCAGGGCCGCGGGAGAGCAGGGGACGGTCGCGGCGGCTGGCGGAGGGCTCGGAGGCTCCGGCTCCTGCGGGCTGTGCTCGCGACTCGCTGCGTGAAGCCCCGAAGCCTTTGCGGCCCGACCGCATTGGAGGCGACTTCGCCCCGGTGGCCTTGGGATGCTGACTGCCACCGTGGGCCCGGCGGCCGCCCCGCCCCGCCCCGCCTCGCCTCGCCGCAGCTCCCCTGGGCTCTCCATCGCCGAAGCTGACCGGGTTCTGCACCCCGGACGTCACGGTTTTCTCGCAGGGGCGCGCATTCCTTAGATGTAAGCGCCCGGTGCGCCCTTCTTGAAAGGGACCGTCCTGTATGTCTGGGGACGGCTCCCTGAGGCCTCCGCTCCAGTGCGCGCAGGGGTGGAGCGCCGCCAGCAGCCCTGAGCTCCCGGCTGGCCCCTCGCCCCTTCCCGGCTGCGTCTCCGCCCTCCTCCCCCATGCTCCGAGCGCACGGATCTCTGGCCACGCTGGCAGGTATACGCCCATGTCCCCATCTGAACCTTCAGATGGACACGGGATTACAAACCGATACGCACAGATGTCAGCGATTCCCTGTTTACCGAAATCAGTAAAAATGCAACACATATTATTTGCGTCCTTTCCTAGTCTCATGGCTGTAATCTTGGTGTAGGCTGAACGTTCTAGTTAACCATGAACATGGACTTGCCATTGGCGTCGGATCCGGGGGTGGCGGTGGTCCCTTGGGCCTGAGCCCCGCGCCTGTGGGGTCTGACGCTGTCTCCAGGTAGACGGGGTCCCCACCGATGTAAATTTGTGGGACGTGCAATGTCCTCGGAGGCCGGGAGAATTGCTTAGTGACGTTGACCAACACAGATTGAATTTAGGTGGCTGGCTTGTTTGTTTGTTTGTTTGTTTACTCGAAACATGAATTCAGCTATTTTGGTTTAGGGTTTTGCGGTCAGAGTGGGCATGAAACCACAGTCCAAGGGGTTTTGCTCTTGGAGAAAATTAGTATTGCAGACGCAGTGAAGAGCTCGGTGCACCCCTCACAGAGGTGTGGGGGTGGGAGGGGTAGTCAGTGCTGTTCTATGTCTCTTTCTCTTGGCCACTGTTCACTCCTCATGGTGACAGTCGTGTCCCTCCTGCAGAGACAGATTGATCTGCAGAGTCCTGGGATCGCGGGGGGGTCCCCTACAGGTTCCCACAACCGACACTGCGTGAAACTGGTTCTTTGGAGCGAAGAAGAGAACATTCCTTTTTTCCACGCGCTTCTCAGGAGGCCTCTTTGGCAGAGCCAGCTGGGATGTGTGCATATTTTTTCCATCAGAGTCACTCCATGCAGCAATGCAAATTTGAGAGGCCGCCAAAGTGCTGGCCCCTGGACCCTTCCCAGCGGCACCTCTCCCGCGTCTTTGCTTAGTTTCTGCTCCTGATCGGAGGGGGGCTTGCTCTGCACTAAATCTCCCTCTGTTGCTTGGAGCTCAGCAAACGATCCCGCATCCCAAGCCCCACACCTCACCCCAGGGGTGAGCTGTCCCGCTCTATGGACCCTGGCCGTGGCCTCGTGCGGCTGGCTCCAAAATCAGCCACCAAAGGATCTATTGTCTTCCTCATCCCAGAACTTGTGACTGTCACCCTGAGTGGAAACAAGGAAATCAAAGACCTCGGCAGGAGGAGCTTCTGCTGGACCCTTCTGGGACTAAATGCAGCCACACGTCTCTTGATGGAAGAAAGGCAGAAGGAGGTGGACACACGGTGGGGGAAAGGCGAACACAGATCCAGAGAATGGAGTCGCCACAGTCCCTCCAGAGGGCCATCTGGGGCCCCCCGGAGCTGGAAGAGGCAGGAGGTTTTTGCCCCGAGAGCCTCTGGGGGGAGCATGGCCCCGTGACCCCTTGATCTCGGACGTCTGGCCTCCAGCCCAGGCGTGGGGTGGGGGAAGCAGGGGGATGCTTGTCGTAAGCCCCCCAGTCTGTGGTACTTTGTTAGGGCAGCTGCAGGAAGCTAACACACCGGAAAAGAGCTTGGCCAACGGACAAGTTGGGGTGAAAGACAAATGAGAGTGGTAATTCCAGGTTTTCTCAATGGGGATTCTCCAAGAAGCAGAACCAATAGGAACACAGAGAGGGATGTATTTTAAGGAACGGGCTCCTGTGATCCTGGGGCTGGCGAGTCTGACGTCCACAGGCAGGCTGGAGACCCAGGGAAGAGCTCACTCACAGTGCAGGGCATTCAGAAAGTCAGACTTTTTCTCAGGTTTTTAGCCCGTGCGGGCTGTGTGCCTTTCATATGGGAACCAGGGAGGTTCTCTGTTGTCCTTATCTTTATGTTTGGAATGCCGCTTCTTGCTCGTTTATTTATTTTAACAAGGCAGACGTGCAGAAATAGAGCCCATGCTCTGAGGTTTAACCAAATCATTTCACCTCGGCAATGTTCATGCATAGCTTCCCTGGGCTCCCAGGAGCAGGGCCCCCACACCGAGCAGAAGGTGAGATTTTTCCTTTATTAATGCTTCCGAGCTCTGTGTAGTATACCGTCGAGAAGGTTTGTAACTGATTAACACCTGGAAGACAGGCTCTTTCACTTGTTGAGAAGTGTCACTAATTATATAATCATACCCCTGAAATAGTAAACAAACATCTCTCAGTCAGCTGGGGTGGCCTAGCAACTCGGCAAAATAGGTATGCATGAAATGATACACCAGTATGGATTTTATTTTTCCAAGTAGCCTGAGCAAGAAGAAGGTAGAAATATAAACGAGTCAAAACTGCTCTTTCGCTGATAACTGCGGAAATCTAATCCATTTTACTATTTCGTCTACCTCTGTATGTGTTTGAAATTTCCCAGGTTTTAAAGGGAAAAAATCCAATTATTTACCAAAGTACAGTTGACCCTTGAACAACACAGGTTTGAACTGTGCGGGTCCATTAATACACAGATTTTTTTAAATAAATACATTACAAAACTGCGAATGTATTTTCTCTTCCTTACGATTTCCTTAATGACATTGTCTTTTCTCTAGTTTATTGTAAGAGTCCTGTGTATAATACATATAACCTGCAAAATGTATGTTCATCGACCGTTGATGTTATCAGTAAAGACTTCCCATCGACGGTGGGCTATTAGTAGTTAGGTTTTAGGGGAATCAGAAGTTCTACCTGGATTTTCAAGGGCTCAGGGGATAGGCACCCTCATCCCTGCATTGTCCAGGGTCAGCTGTGTTTTTGTTCTTCCTGAGTCAGAGCCGCAAAGACTTCGAGGTCGCCTTATTTAGCATGACCCTGGTCGTATGGTCCTCACCAAAGCCATGGCCATATATGTGTGTAGCATACATCCCAGGAGGCTGACACTTGGGATTCCTCTCATTTCTTTCCACGGAGACCAGACGAATCCTGCCGTGAACACATCTAGGGTTTTGTCCTTGTTAATTTGACAGAGAGAGAGCACAAGTGGGCGGAGAGGTAGACAGAGGGAAAGGAAGAAGCAAGAGGCTCGGGTCTGAGCAGAGATCCTGATGCCTGGCTGGATCCCAGGACCGGGGATCCTGACCTGAGCAGAAGGCAGACGCTTCACCGACAGCCCCCCAGGCGCCCCCGGGAGCACATTTTGTATCCGTGCAACCGCAGGGTCTGCTCACTCGAACTTCCCATGCAGACCCCCTGATTGTATATTCATTCCTTCAGGCGAGCAAATATTCCTGCCCTGGAAAACCTCAGACACACCAGCCTTCTGTGTTAGGGCTGTCCCGCACACCCCGGTGTCACCAGGTCGTTTTCCTAGCAAAAACCAACACACCGCCCAGCTTTGTTATATCCCGTTTGGCTGAGCCATCCGTGGCTGTCCACCCGAGCCGGCGAAGCCTGCTTACAGGCCGAGGTCCACCCACGGAGGAGGGGGCCTCGTGTTTAGGGCAGAACCACCTCACTGGTCTGAATAACGGACGACTGCGCAGGTCCTAAGGGCAAACCTGAGCCGAGACGCCTCTGGCCGGCAGACCCCTTGCCTCTGCGGACCTGCACTGTCCCGAAGGCTACAGATCTGCAGGAAAGGAGCCCACCCTAGATTTCCCAAGCCGATCGCAGGCGGCTTACCAGCAGGGAGCTCTGTCCCGCAGGGGTGCGCAAGGCGCTGCCCAGAACGCATCGGAGGTAGGAGTGGGGACGGGGCCCGCCCGGGCTGGAAGGGACCCCCGGGCCGGCCAGAGAAGGAATGTGGGCCGGGGCCGGGCGAAGACAGGCCACACCCGGGGCTAGCAGCCGGAGGGCCTGCCTGCAGCCCGCGTGAGCCCGGGGTGGGGGGCATCCGGAGCCCTCGGACAGGACAGCAGCCTCGAGGGCGCCTTGACTTGAGCCCGCGAGCCTCAACAGGGGGCGCGGCGGAGCCAGGACTCCGGCCTGCAGAACCGCGCAACGAGCGGGCTGCTTCCAGCCGCGCTCTTGCAGTCACAGAAAGCCAGTAGGACGCGCGTTTTAGACGTGGCGGGGAGGGTCTGGGTCAGCAGAGGGGGTCTCGGCGTGTGCCGGAGAAAGCAGCAGCCCCCTCGCTGCTGCTGAGCCTGGCGGTCCGGGCGCTTCCGACCCTCGGATACCGGCCGCGAGCCCCCGTGAAGCCCCCCACCCCGGGGCAGACGCGCACCTGCAGAGGCGCCCGCGCAGCGCGCCAGCGGGGAGACCGCGCCCGCGTCCTATTTATATGGCCCGCATGCAAATGAGGGCTTGGGAACAGGCGGCGTGGGATTGGACCAAAGAACGTATTCAAATAGGCGGAGGCAGCTCGGCTCTCTGATTGGGTGCACTTGCGCGGGCAGCAGCCAATCAGAGCACAGATGCTCCCAGGAGCGCGCCTGCGGGTTACGGCGGCCGCCAGACTGCAGCCGGGATCCCGGGGCGCGGGTGCTCCTCGAGCCGGGAAATAGCGCCTATAGACGCGACTCTTGCAGTAAGCGCGTGGCTCCTGGCGGTGAGGGAGCCCCCGCACGACGTCTAACGGGGTCGCCACCACCCTCCGAGGGGCTGGGAAACCTGGTCCTGCCTTCATTCTGCAACAGCACGGATCGCCGAGGCAGAGCTTTGGGGTGCTTTGGTGGGTTGGTTGGTTTGCTAGTTTTCCTGGGGAAACAGTGTGCATGCACCTCAGCGTACCTGGGTATTTAACACCTGCAAATGCTGGAGCAGTGTTTCCAGGGCGCTGCTGAGCCAGCGCGAGGTCACCGGGTCGCCCCACACCCACGGGGTCCCCGGGATGAGGTGTGTCACCTGGCTCAGGTCATGATCTCAGGGTCCTGGGATGGAGTCCCAGCTCGGGCTCCCTGCTCAGCGGGGTGTCCGCCTCGCCCTCTGGGCTCGTGGGCACGCTCTCCATCTCTCTCGAATAAATAAATAAAATATGTTAAGAACAACAACAGAAAAAGGAAGTAAAGCCCCACAGTTCTGGAAACTAGAAGTCCAAAACCAAAGTGTTGTAGTGGACATGGGTTCTCCAACCGGTGAGCCTGGGGAGGGGTCCGATGCAGCCCGTCAGGGGAGGAGCAGCGCCTGTGAGCCAAAGAAACCTGTTTTCCGAGCTCTGTCGCTGTGTTCCTCCTGGAAACGGGATGACCGCTGGAGGGGGCTCCGGAGAGAGCCGCTGGACCGGACCCTGGCTCCCATGCTGCGAAAACTCACTTCGAGCTGGTGTGCGTGGTGCCTCCGGACACAGTGCGCCTGGCCAGCCCGTCTGCCCCTCGAGGGATGAAAACAAACGTCTGTTGTCATTCCCGAGGCCAATGGGAGCGAGTGCTGCAAGAGGTGCCGTCCAGGAAAGCAACACTCAAACATGGGACCACCTGTAACCCGCACAGTCCAAGCCACTTGCCCTGACTTCACCAGCGGGCCCTGGCACCGCCGTCCAGCTGGGCCCCACCCCGACCTACTGAGAAATGCTTCATCCGGCACGCTCTCGGTGTTTAGGAAGTTTTCGTTTCGCTTATTTTCACTGTTCTCTGAAAAGCTGTGTGTTAGTTAGGGTGCTCCCTACAAATAGAATTAATAAGATACATAGGTGTATCCTTTTTATTAGTCCTCTTGTTAGTAAGATCTGTGTGTTACATAGGTGTGATTATATGTATGATTCAGTCCGGACGCCCTAGAGCATCAGCCAGGCTGGAGGGGCAAACTGTCCTCCGCGTGTTGCTCTATCTGGGCCTCCGTGGCCTGGGGGACGCCCACCCGCCCTGGGGTGAGCCTCCAGCTGCAGAGTCTGCCCATTCCCTCCTGAATCTCATCCAGACACTCCCAGAATCCTGTGTGGTGTCCGTGCCGTCAGGGGCAACCCGCACCCAAAAGTGACCGACACCAGGTGCTCTCTGGGTTTCCGTGTTTCTCTAGGTGTCTCTGTGCTCCCGGAGTTCCCTGGTGATGAGCAGATTTAGGAAGTGTGCTCTCGGGTCAGGCTCATCCCACCCACCTCGGGCCCTGGGCGAGTGCATTGTGCTCCACCAGACGGCATTGTGCTGGGGGGTCACAGCGGGGACAGCCAAGGAGCCGCTCTACCAGAGACAGAGTTGTTCGGGAACCCCAAGGACACAGGGCGCACAGCAAGGACACTAGGGGTATTGGGAGCTTCTGGAGGCTCGGCCCAAGCCCACACCCAGAACACCACCGGTGTCCCACTCAACCCAGACTCGCTCTGGCTCCTATCCCTCAGTGCGAGCTGTCAACCAACAAGGACCAGACACGACCGACGGCGAGACACACAGCCGTCAGGACCAGACTGAGGTGGACCCACATGCTGGAATCATCAGACCGGGAATTTAGAACAACCGTGATGATACGCTAAGGACTCGAGTGGGCCAAGTAGACAGGCGGGGTGACGCAGAAGGGAAGGCTGCCTCTGCCGGCTCGGCCGGCCCGGAGAACCCTCCCAAATGGAAATGCAGAAAGAAAATGGGATGATAATATTTTGTATTAAAACCCCAGAATATCCAAGGACTGTGTGACAGTCACCAACGGAGTAATATATGCGATTGGGGGGAGGGGCGTCTGGGGGGCTCAGTCGTTGCGCGTCTGCCTCCTGCTGGGGTCGTGATCCCGGGGTCCTGGGATCGGGTCCCACGTCGGGCTCCACACTTGGCGTGTGGTCTGCTGGAGATTCTCCGCCTCCCTCTGCCCCTCCCCCTGTGCACACGCTCTCTCAATAAATAAATACACAAAGAAAACATTGGTAAGAACAAAAAATCAAATACCTAAGTCAAAAGCAAAGTGGACTTAGATGGGTTGTAAACGTATATTTCAAACCCTAGGCCAATAAAGCAGGAAGAGGTTTAAGTAGAAGTCCAAGCGATGTGCTAGGGGAGAGGACAGCAGATGGGATCCACGCGGTGCAGAGATCTCTATGCCCTTCGAGCCCGCTTCCAAATGACGTAGCCCCAAGCCCTTCACTAGCAGAACTTGGCATTTACTGCAGTAGTAAGGCTGTGCATTCATATATATACATATATGTGTATATATATAATACATTTAATATATGACAAATTAATTTTGCATTTATTTTGACAATGTATCTCAGTATCGCTGGCTTCATTTGCAATTTTAAGAAAATGTCATGCATTTAAGAACATTCTGAGACGTTTCACTGTACGCCTTTCTAAGGTTTTAAAACATTCTGAGCTTCACTGAAGGGCCAGAGGGATTCATGAGGCCCAGAAAAAAAAGAAAAAAACCAAGAATGAAATTCTTGCCACCTATTCCCCGAAACAGAAAACACTCCCTAAAAAGGAAACAGTTACAAAGGACCTATGACACGGCGCTTCACACACGCCGTGTTTCCCGAGTCGTACAGCAAACACCGTGAGCGGTGAGAGCAAGGAGAGAACCTTCTAGAGGAGGGAGGGCTTCCCCCCGACGCGGGGTGGACGCTGAGCGGTTGGAGCAGGGTCACCGAGCGTGACCGTCAGGACAGACCGCTGGAGCCGTCTCTGGTGCACGGCTGGTAAAGCACGGGCACAGGACCCAGGGCAGAAAGAGCAGCGCTGTGTTCTTCTCGGGGGGCTGGTGACGGAATGTTGGGCTTGCGGAGGGAGGGTGGGGGCGAGCTCAGTTTTAAGGAAGCCCTGCAGGGCCCCCCCGGAGGTCTGGCTGTGCTCAACAAGACGGTGCTCCTGGTCCGCGACATTGAGGCATCCACGAGGTCCCTGAGATCCATAGGTCGCGCTCGGCACACCTCCGGGGTTCTCGCCGGGCTGCACGGTAGAGGGGGACTTCCCCGTAGGGGCCTTTCTCTGGCCTTTGTTCTCCTCATCGTGGTGATTGGCACCAAATGTATGCAGAGCACACACAGCCTGATCTACACAGTGCACGCGTCCTAGACAAGCCTAAACTTCAGGGGGGATCTTTGCATCTGAGGCTGTCTCGGGAGAGAGGACCGCTGTCCTCTTGGGGCATGTTCTCAGTGGGGGAGGGGGGGCGACTTCCCCCTGGACCCTGGTGCCGCGGAGGGCGTGGGAACCACAGGGAACTCAGTTCCTGGGATCATGAAGACTGTCAACCGAACCAACTACACAGAGGTTTTACTGTGAGAAAGAGGATCTCAGCTGCGCAAGGGTGTGGGCCCTGCCTCTGGGCTCCCAGGGGGCCCGTACGTCGGCCAAGGTCAAGAGGACTCCAGGCGGGGGCTCGCTTTCCGAATGTCTGTGTCATTAAAAATACGTACAACCAAGGGCACCTGGCTCAGTGGGTTAGAGCCTCTGCCTTCGGCTCAGGTCATGATCCCAGGGTCCTGGGATGGAGCCCCACATCGGGCTCTCTGCTCAGCGGGGAGATCTGCCTGCCTCTGGTCTCAGCGGGGAGATCCCCCTCTCTGCCTGCCTCTCTGCCTCCTTGTCAAATGAATAAATAAAATCTTTAAAAAAAAATACATATAACCAAAAAGGAGCATTCCAAACACAGAGAAAACGAAGACGCTCCCGGGCTCCCCTAAGACTTGAGGCGTACAGCCTTGCACAGCACTAAGAAGATGAAGTCTGTGATTTCTGGAACGTCCTTCACGATGACTTGGGACTCCCAGTAAAAATCACGAAGAACCTGCCCCCAGCGTCCCTTCCCTGGAGCCCTGTGTATCGGGCAGCGGTCCCGACTTGGGGTCCAACCAACTTCCCCCTTTCTTTCTTGTTCTCATTTAAAAATCAAGAGACGGGGGCCCCTGGGTGGCTCGGTCAGTTAAGCGTCCAACTCTCAGTTTCGGGTCAGGTCGTGATCTCGGGGTCGTGAGGCTGAGCCCCGCGTCGGGCTCTGCGCTCAGTGTGGGGTCTGCCTGGGATTCTGTCTCTCCCTCTGTCCCTCCCCCCTTTTCTAAAATAAATAAAATCTTTTAAAAATTTTATAAGAAGGTTTGCTCGATGGGCCTCCACACACACATGGAGTACAGATCACATTTGAAATCGGAGTGGGGGGGGTGGGTGCACATTAGGCAGCCCCCAATTCCCTGTTTTGTGCATTGGGGTTCCCCCGGACACATGGAATCAGACCATATTCTGCCTTACGTCCGGGAGTGGTCTCAAGTCCCCCGAGAATCGAGGAACAGAAATCTGGTAACGGAACGAAAGCTCCTGTGGTCCCAAACGCGAGCCCCCAGCCGTGAGGCCCACGTTGAGCCCCACAGGGCTGCTTCTGAGATCTCCGGGGCCAGAAACCCCTCATCCACCCACCAACGTCCCCTGGAACACTTGGGACACCCAGCAATCTGGGGGCTGCCTGCGCTGGACGAGCGACCGCTCTGGGAGATTCACCGGGTGTCCCGGTCGGACTGTGTCAGACCCACACCCCACACGCCAGGCCGCCCGGGCCGGTCCCTCCTTTCTTCTCCCCGGCACCCTGCCAACCTGACCCGGCTCGGGGACGGCAGCAGAGACTCTGTGGCCATCACGACCAACTCAAGCAAGTCCCGTTGTGGGAAGGAGAGACTCGTTGGAAAGGACTAGGACCAGGGAGGGGAGAGGTCTGCTGCAAAGATCGGAACGTTCTTTCCTCTACTCATCTTAGGTCTCAGTAGGGGACTCTCTTCTCCAACGAGAGAAAAGCGTTTGTTTTTTTAAGATTTTCTTTATTTATTTTGGAGAGGGAGCAGCTGTGGGTCCGGGGAGGGCAGAGAGGGAGGGAGAATTTCAAGCAGACCTGGACTCCCATGGGGGCTCCAACCCGGGACCCCAAGACCATGACCTGAGCCGAAATCAAGAGTCCGACGCTTAGCCAACCGAGCCTCCCAGGTGCCCCACGCATTTCGTTCTCTCGTGACGGAGGAACCTTCATGAGGAAGTGAGGACCCACGGAAGGGGCCACCCCTAAGTGCTTTCAGGCTAGTTTGGACACAGAGGGGCAGCCGTGAAGAGGCGGCTAAGACACCCCGGGAGGCCGACGGAAGACAAGAGTCCCGTCAACAAGTCTGTGTGTGCAGAGTCCTCGCTGGTCCCCACTTCCCCTCCGTGAGGATAAACACGCTTCTCTTCTCCCAGGTGTAGACCCCTCCCCTTTCGGGTGGGAATCCTACCTCTGTTTTCAGGATGAAAAGGAGGGCTTGGGGCTCTCCCCGTGGACCTGCCGTGTTCCAAGTGCCTTTAGCTCAAAATAACCCTTGCGTGGACCTTGCGCCTTTTGGGGCGGCACGTGGGGTCTGCAAGTGCCTCCAGGGTCAGGCAATGAAGGGTGTTGTCTCAGAGAGGAGAAGCAGCCAGTGCTGCAGGCACGACAGGGACCGGAGGCCAGTCCCCAGATCAGGCCCTGGGATCAGCCGCGGAGCCCAGTCTGCGCACAGCAACATCGTGTTGGGGTCCAGCTATGGGGACGGGCAGCTCGCTACTCATCCCCGAGGGAAGATCGGGGAGGCGGAGGGTCTGGGCCAGGCCTGGGCCTTTCATTGCCCGCTGGGAAAATTCAACCCATGGAAAGGCCGAGCACAGAATGCCACCTTCTGGAAGGTTCTTCCGGCCCTGGAGCGTTGGGGAGCCAGGGCGAGTGCTGAAGGGGAAAGGAGGGAGCTGTGGGGGGGGGAGGCGACAACCCCGCCAGGTAACCTGCCCCTAACCTGCTGGACCCTGACCCGTCCAGACAGGTGACCCTACCCTGACCCTCTGGACCCTGACCCTCTGGACCCTGACCCGTCCAGCCAGGTGACCCGACCCTGACCCGCTGGACCCTGACCCGTCCAGCTTGGGGGTGCACAGCCAGATGACCCAACCCTGACCCCCAAGAGCCTGACCTGCCC
>JAQQSY010000021.1:17485-42043 GCA_028646535.1 Procyon lotor
GCCCCTCAGCCCCGCCTCCCGGTGTCCCTACCCTGAGTTCCCACCCCAGGACCCCAGGCTTCCCAGAAGCCCCGCCCCCAGAGCCCCGCCCCCAGAAGCCAGCTTCCCTGGGGGACTCCCCCAGCCCTGAACCCCGGGGGGGAGCCTGGCGCGCGTGCCCAGCGTGGCTCCCTTCCTCCCAGGGGCGTGTTCGGCTTCGTGAAGAGGGTGCAGCACAAGGGAAACCAGATGTCCTGCGCAGCCAAGTTCATCCCCCTGCGGAGCAGGACGCGCACCCAGGCCTACCGCGAGCGGGACATCCTGGCCACGCTGGGCCACCCGCTGGTCACTGGGCTGCTGGACCAGTTTGAGACCCGGAAGACGCTGATCCTCGTGCTGGAGCTGTATCCCGCCCTCAGCTGGAGGGAGTGCAGAGAGGGGCACGCCCTGGGCAGGCAGGGGTCCGGGGCCCCCCAGGCTTGCTGTGCTGGTGTCCTGGACAGAGCACCTTCCTGGCAGCTCCGGTCCCGTGGGCCCGGAGTGTGGGCCGGGCCGTGTCCACAGGGTCCAGGACGTGCCTTCAGTGGGCCCCTGCCATGCTCCTCATGGCCTGTCCAGCAGGGAGGCCCAATTACGTGGTTGCCCCCAGCCCTAATGCCGAGAGGGTCCTCGGGCTGCCCATCCAGGCTGCAGGGAGGGCCACATGCACTGCTCACTCCCCTCCTACCTTGCTGCCGCTGCCCATGGACCTCAGTCCCTCCACTCGGGCTTCCCACCCTCCTCAGCCGGAGCCCCAGCCTCCCCACCAGGGCCCCCAGCCCCACCCCAAGAGAACACTTTCCAAAGCGGGCTGGGTGGTTTGCAGATGCCAGAGCCTTTCCTTGACCCGAGCCTCAGGTGCTCGTCCGAGGAGCTGCTGGACCGTCTGTTCAAGAAGAGCGTGGTGACAGAGGCTGAGGTGACCGGCCGCCTCCTGCTCCCTGTGCTCGCACAGGCCCCCGGCACTCCCCAGCCCAGAGACCATCGGAGGTTCCCCAGGGCTCCTGGGGTGGGGCAGCTCCTCAGGGGAGCTCCCCAGGCCCTCCCATGTCCTCCCCCTCCCCGATGGCCCCTCCCACGCCCCACCTGGCCAGGGGACCGTCCTAGCCTGGGCCTGAGACACGGTGCTTCCTGCTGTGTCCAGGCTGATCCGGCCTTGGGGCCCCTGGGGTCTGGGGGGCCGCCCCGTGGGACCATCCCAAGCTCGGGTCTGGAGAGAAGAGGCCTTGCAGGTGGGAGCGGGACAGGGAAGGAAGTGGAGGAGGACGTGGAGGCTTCCCCCTGAGCCCTGGCCTTGGCTGCAGGTCAAGGTCTATGTCCAGCAGCTGGCGGAGGGGCTTCAGTACCTGCACAGCCAGAGCATTCTGCACCTGGACCTAAAGGTACTCGGCCCCCTTGGGGTCCCCAGGGACGGGGGAGGGCAGGTGGGAGCCTGGGGCCTGCTGGCTGTGGGAGGGGCTGGTGGTGCCAGGCTGACCACCTCCGGATTCCCCGTTAGCGCCTGTTGCCTCTGGCCATGGGGAGCTCTTTCAGGCGGGGTGCAGCAGGAATGAACTGGAGGATGTCCCCAAATGGTGCTGAAATCCCCCCAGGACAGCCCGGCGCCCCACATGTGGGGTCCCGTCACAGCCCCGAGTGCTCCCTGCGGCCCCAGGAGTCACCCCCCCCAGGGGCATGAGCTCACCCCTCCCTGACTCTCCTTAACAGCCCCCCAACATCCTGATGGTGCACCCTGCTCGGGAAGACATTAAAATCTGCGACTTTGGCTTTGCCCAAAAAATCACCCCAGGAGAGCCACAGTATAGCAAGTATGGCTCCCCGGAGTTCGTGTCCCCGGAGATCATCGAGCAGACCCCTGTGAGCGAAGCCTCCGACATCTGGTGAGTTCCCAGCCCAGCAGGCCCCCCGACGCACGCTCCCTGCCCTCTCCTCCTACCCCCGCACCCCTCAAGCCTGAGCACACCCTTTGACTGTGGTTTCGTTCCCGCAGGGCCATGGGGGTCATCTCCTACCTCAGGTGAGCAGCCCCCTGCCTCTGTCCGCCATCTCCTCTGAAGCCAGCCCCAGCGCCCCCTCCCCCAGCCCCCGCATCAGGCCCGTGGGAGGCCGTGAGCACTACCGGCTGCTCCCCAGATCAAAGACCCAGGACCCAAAGGACAGCTATTATGGGAACCGGCGGTCAGCCAACTGATAAGTGGTTCCTGCTGAGCTCTCGTCCTACACACCGAGTCCCAGAGGACCTCTGCCATCCGCTGGCAAAGCAGCCGGTGCTTCCCTAAAGGGTCTGGGTACTTGGTGGAAGGCCCCTCATAGTAATGCTGCTGGTGTAGACGGCCCCTAGATCCCAAGTAAGGCTGGGTACATCCTCCAGGCTGACCCTGCATCCCTGTCCCTGGATCTCCGGGACGGGCTCCCCCGTCCTGGCCACCTGCCCCGTATGGACCCAGAAAACCAGGTCACATCCGAAGGCAATACGTGTCTCTGCTTTTAGCCTAACCTGCTCGTCCCCATTCGCTGGTGAGAGTGACCGGGCCACCCTCCTGAACGTGCTGGAGGGGCGGGTTTCCTGGAGCAGCCCTGCGGCCGCCCACCTCAGCGAGGATGCCCAGAACTTCATCAGGGCGGCCCTGCAGAGGGCTCCGGGGTGAGTGCCCAGCCCTCCCCCTGCCTGGGGTTCTCCGAGGCCCGGGCTGCTGACCGCCTGGCCTGACCCCTGGCCTTCCTCTCCTCCTAGGGCCCGGCCCAGCGCGGCCAAGTGCCTCACCCACCCCTGGTTCCAGGTGAGTAGGCTGAGCCCCAGCGGCCTGCCCAGGGAGAGAAAGGGAGGTGGGCTGGGCCAGCGGGTGCACCAGGGTCTCCCCTCACCGCCCCTCTCGCCCGGGCCCCTCAGAGGTCGGTGCCTGCGGAGGAGGCCCACTTCATCAACACCAAGCAACTCAAGTTCCTGCTGGCCCGCAGCCGCTGGCAGGTGAGGGGACAGCGTCCAGGGGAGCTGGGCGGGGGAGGGGTGGGGGGGGAGGAAGGGGGGCGGGAACTGCGAGGCCCGCCAGAAACCTGGCTCCAGCGCTCCTGTGCAAGCGCTCCTGTGCGTGCCCGCGGGCGCGCGAAATGGGAAGCCTCGCCCACCCTTCGCTGGGCTGTGCGGTCTCTGGGCCGCCGGGGCGGGTCGGGGCCGAGGTGCGTGCGACGTCCCAGCGAGGGCAGGGGCGGAACGACAGAGCACTACGGTCTGGGGGATGGAGCTTGGAGCGCCCCCAGCTCCTGGGGGCCCCTTCTGGGCGCACCAGGAGCCGGACGGCGCGGGCACCTGGCTGACACCCCCACCCCGTCCCCCGAACCCTCCCCCAGCGCTCCCTGATGAGCTACAAGTCCATCCTGGTGATGCGCTCCATCCCGGAGCTGCTCCAGGGCCCGCCCGACAGCCCATCCCTCGGGGTGGCCCGGCACCTGCGCGGCGACGCCAGCGCCTCGTCCAGCAGCTCGTCCTCCTCGTCCGACAACGAGCTGGCCCCTTTCGCCCGGGCCAGATCGCTGCCGCCCTCCCCGGTGACGCACTCGCCGCTGCTGCACCCGCGGGGCTTCCTGCGGCCGTCCGCCAGCCTCCCCGAGGAGGCCGAGGCCTGCGCGCCCCCCGCGGCCGCGCCCCCGCCCCCGCCGCCCCCGGGCGCCCCGGGCTGCGTGCCCCGGCACAGCGTGGTCCGCAGCCTCTTCTACCAGCAGGCGGGCGAGGCCCCGGAGCGCGGAGGCCCCGCCGCGGGCGGCCGGCGGCACCCGGCCCGGCGGCGGCACCTGCTCAAGGGCGGCTACTTCGCCGGCGCCCTGCCCGGCCTGCGCGAGCCGCTGCTGGAGCACCGCGCGCTGGAGGAGGAGGCGGCCCGGGAGGAGCAGGCCGTCCTGATGGCCAAAGCGCCCTCCTTCGAGACCGCCCTGCGGCCGCCGGGCTCCAGCGCCCGCGGGGCGCCCGGCCGCAGCCGCTCCCTGGAGCTCGACCGGCCGCACGCCGCCAGCTCGTCCACGGAGGCCTGTGGCGGAGGACAGTGCCCTGGCCCGACCCTCTCGGGCCTCCAGGCGGACTCAGGGGACAGCGGGCCGGGAGGGGTCCCCCGCGCCACGGAGATGGAGCACCCGGAGGCCGCCCAGCAGGGGCCGCAACTATTTCCGTCCATCAGTGGCCATCTGGGGTCCACCCAGCAAGAGGGGTCCTGTCAGGACAGCTGCTGGGGGCAGCCCGCCCCTTCCCTCCATCCCCCAGAAGGCTGCGGCCCCCCTAAGGCTGTTGCACCACAATCTTCTGGCTCCTTCCCTTCAGAGCAGTGCCCTGGGTCCCTCTTGGCACCCGTGAGCTCCTTCCTCTCCGGGGAGCCAATGGCCACCGTCTCCCCAGCCCAAGGAAGCCCCCAGCCAGGCTCTAAGAAGGGACCAGAGCACACCCCGCTCCCTGGGATGCCAAGTCCCCCTAGCGCCCCAGGGCTGGCCTCCCCAGGGGGCGCGGAGCCTGGCCCTTCACAGGATGTGGAGGGCCTGGCCCTGGAGCTGGACGACGCACCAGAGGCAGAGCCCAGCCCACAGCGGCCTCAGGAGCAGGCCACCACACGGAAGTTCTCCCTGGGGGCGCGGCGTGGGGGCTACGCGGGAGTGGCCGGCTACGGCACCTTTGCCTTCGGAGGGGACGCAGGGGGCATGCTGGGGCAGGGTCCCCTGTGGGCCAGGATGGCCTGGGCCACCTCTCAGTCCTCCGAGGAGCACGATGATGCTGGGGCCCAGAGCCCGGCCCCCCAGGCCAGCGCGGCACCCCCTCCTGAGGGCAGAGGGGCATCCCCGAGGGCCTCCCCGGAGCTGAGCACGTGGGAGGACTTCGGGGGGGTCTCCCAGGTGTCCCTGGTGCAGATCCAAGACCTGTCTGGGGACTCGGAAGCGGCTGACACCGTGTCCCTGGACATCTCAGAGGTGGAGCCTGCCTACCTCAACCTGTCTGACCTCTACGACATCAAGTATCTGCCTTTCGAGTTCATGATCTTCAGGAAGGTCCCCAAGCCCGTGCAGCCGGAGCCCCCGTCGTCCCCTGAGTCTGAGGCCGGGGAGGAGCTGGCGGAGTTCTCGGAGGCCGGGTGGCCCTGGCCGGGCGCCCTGGGGCCGCCAGCCAGCTTGCAGATCACAGAGGAGCCGGAGGACATGGAGACCCTGCTCAGGGAGGCCGCGGGCAGCAGGAAGCGCAGGTGGTCACCCCCGTCCGGCGGCCTCTTCCACTTCCCAGGGAGGCACGCGCTGCTGGAGGATCCCGCGGAGCTGGGACTGCGCCGGAGGGTGAGGGCCTCCGTGGCCCACATCTCCCGCCTGCTGAAGGGCAGGCCTGAAGGTGACTCCCCCACCCCACCCCCCGACCCCCGCCCTGGCAGGGGCACCTCGGGGCACCTTGCCTCCTGTGCTCGGAGGGGCTGGGGTCACACAGGGGCCACTGTGCTCCTGGGTCCCGCCTCCCCGTGCCACAGGGAGGTCCCCCCTGGGGGGTCACCCACATGGCCCCACCCTCTCCTCAAGTCCGTCTGAGGCCCAGGGCCACCCCTACAGAGAGGATCCAAGCAGGTCAGCCCTGCCTGACCTGTCGCCCCCCTGGGGCCCTTGCAAGAGAGACTGGTCCTGATGGGGGTGGGGAGGGGTGGTCTCTGCTGCAGACGAGCTCCTTTGCCACCAAAGCCCCTGCCTGGGATCTGGGCTCTTCTGCCGCGTGGGGATCCCGCCCGGGTGGCTCCGAGGTCTTCCCCCCGTGCTCCCAGGGGAGCCGGGCCCCCCAGGGTGACTTCCAGAGGCCTCCTCCTCCCCGCAGGTGTGGAGAAAGAGAGCCCCCCCAGGAAGAAGGCAGGCCTGGCTTCCTTCCGGTTGGGCCTGAAGAGCAGGGACCGAGGTGGGTGTGGTGCCCAGAGGCTGAGCCACCCTGCAGCCTGGGGGGCCCAACTGTGGGGGACGGGAACCCCTTCCTGGTGCCCAGACCGCTGGAGGGGGCAAGCTGACAGCCACAGGGGCAGGAGCCCAGATCCGTGGGGTGGGGCAGCTCCAGGGCCCAGCACTGGGGGACTCCTGGAAGCCTTCCTGGAGGAGGCACTGGTGTTGAAGAGGAGTGGAGTGGGCTGGGCTTCCCCAGCATCCCCGTCTCGGGGGTCCAGGCCGTGTCCTCGGGTTGGGGGTCACCTCTGAAAGCCCGCCTGCCTCCCTTCCCATGCCCCAGCGCCCTCATTTCTAAGGGAGCTCGCGGACGAAACGGTGGTCCTGGGCCAGTCCGTGACTCTGGCCTGCCAAGTGTCGGCCCAGCCAGCCGTGCAGGCCACCTGGACCAAAGGTAAGGCGGTGCTCCGGGGCCGGGGGGCAGGAGCTCGGGGCTGCATGGACGGAGATGGCCCACGAGGGCAGGGGCCTCAGGCGCGTGCCCGTTGGAGCCGCGCCCCAGGCCTGCTCTGCTCGCCGCAGACGGGGCCCCGCTGGAGAGCACCCCTCGTGTCCTCATCTCCTCCACGCTCAAGCACTTCCAGCTGCTGACCATCCTGGTGGTGACCGCCGAGGACCTGGGCGTGTACACGTGCAGCGTGAGCAACACTCTGGGGACGGCGGCCACCACAGCGGTCCTCCGGAAGGCAGGTGAGCGAGTGGACCGCGCCAGACCCCCTCTGCGGGGACGGGGCGGGGGCGGGCCCTAACGGGGGCTCCCCGGGTGCCTGGAGACCCCCCGTCGCGTGGTGAGCCGGTTTCTGCGGGTCCCCGTCACTGAAGAGGCCCACGGAATGGGATGCCTACCCCCAGTCGTCCAGGTCGGGGCCGCGGAAGGTCTGGGTCCGCTCTGCAGACTGGGACCCCCAGGAGGGGGAGCACAGGAGGCAGGACAGGGGCTGTGGGACTAGCTTCATTCCCACAGTAGCCTACCAGCTGGTGTCCTTCAAGGCAGCCGGCCCCTCTGATGGGATTCTGCAGCCGGCAGAGGGCCGTCAGTGAGGGCTACTCTGCGGGGTTGCTGAGGCACACTGGGGGGAGGGGAGCCTGGCGGGGAGACACCTACCAAGGCCCGCACCAGAAGAGGCACCGGGCCCCTCTACCCGTGGGCACAGGAAGGGGACCCTGCGTGAGCGGGGCCGGGGCCAGCGGGTTCCGGGAGCCGGGGCCAGGGGCGAGGGGCTCAGGGACCCAAGGCCTGGGACACGGTGGGCTCAGAGAGCCGGCAGCAGGTGCAGGAGGGTTAGGCAGGGCTGGATCTACGAGACCCCCTCAGACTGCCGACCTGGGCCCGCAGAGCGCCCCTCCTCTTCTCCACGCCCGGACATCGGGGAGGTGTATGCCGACGGGGTGCTGCTTGTTTGGAAGCCCGTGGAGTCCTATGGCCCCGTGACGTATATCGTGCAGTGCAGCCTGGAAGGTAGGAGCCTCCCCGCTCCCCGGGCAGCCCTGGGGTCGGCAAGGGGTGCCCCTCGGTGCTCCCCTGGGGAAGGGTCCCTCGGCCCGCGACTCCTCACCCACCCCCGTGTGGCCCAGGCGGCCCCTGGACCACGCTGGCTTCCGACGTCTTCGACTGCTGCCACCTGGCCAGCAAGCTCTCCAGGGGCGGTGTGTACACTTTCCGGACGGCCTGCGTCAGCAAGGCGGGCATGGGACCCTACAGCAGCCCCTCGGAGGAGGTCCTCCTGGGAGGACCCAGCCACCTGGGTGAGACTCTGCGAGGCTTGGGGGGTGGGGGGCGGGGGGCGGGGGTGCCCTGCCACCTCACTCCGTCTCAAGGACTCCCCTGGGGGGCTTGTCCTAACTGGTAGGCCCCTGCCCCCAAATGGCCCAAGGAAGGCGAGATCTAAGTGTGGGGGTTCACAGAAGGGCCCCCAGTTAGGGGCTGGGGGACGGGATATGGGAGACAGAGTTGGGCGGCCGCTGGGGCTGTCGGGGCGCCTCCAGGTCACTGGCTCCGTCCCTCACAGCCTCGGAGGAAGAGAGCCGCGCCCCGCCGCCAGCCCAGCCCCTCCCCAGCACGCAGACCTTCGCCTTCCAGACGCAGATTCGAAGGTGCCACAGCCCGCGGCCCCGCTGGCTTTGCCGGCTCCCCCACTCCCAGCCTCGCCTCCCTCCCCACTTCTCACGCGCACACCAGCTTGGTGGAGCATCTGCGTGCGCCCCCCTCTCCAAGGCTCCGCTCACCTCCCACTGGGCTTGCTCTTCTGACTCCCGGAAGCAGGGCGCGTGGGGGGTCCTCACAAGCCCCGCCGGGCTTCCTCTCCCAGGGGCCGCTTCAGCGTGGTGCGGCAGTGCCGGGAGAAGGCCAGCGGACGCGCGCTGGCCGCGAAGATCGTCCCCTACCGCCCCGAGGACAGGACTGCCGTGCTACGCGAATACGAGGCCCTCAAGAGCCTGCGCCACCCGCACCTGGCCCAGCTACACGCCGCCTACCTCAGCCCCCGGCACCTGGTCCTCATCTTGGAGCTGTGCTCGGGACCCGAGCTGCTGCCCTGCCTGGCGGAGAGGTGAGGCCAGGCCTGGAGGCGGGGCCCCGGGCGGGGCGGGGCTCACACCCCGGCGAGGAGGGGCGCACGCTGCGGCCCGGCTCACACCTCCCCGCCCACCTCCCGGCCCCGCCTCCACCGGTCCGCCCAGGCCTGGGAGCTAAGCAGGGCCGGGGGCGTCCCCCCCACCCCCAGCCCCCAGAAAGGGCCGGTGTCCCCGCGCCCCCTCTGCCGTGGGCGGAGCCGAACCCCCCTCCCCGTGCGCCCCCAGGGCCTGCTATTCGGAATCGGAGGTGAAGGACTACTTGTGGCAGATGCTGAGCGCCGCCCAGTACCTGCACGCCCAGCGCATTCTGCACCTGGACCTCAGGTCCGAGAACATGATCGTCACCGAGTACAACTTACTCAAGGTCGTGGACCTGGGCAACGCCCAGAGCCTCGCGCAGGAGAGGGTCCAGCCCTCCGAGAGGTTCAAGGACTACGTGGAGACCATGGGTGCGCAGGCACAGGCCAACCTGACCTGGGGAGGGGAAGGGTGGGCCAGGAGGAAGCCCCGCCCCCCGCTCTGCCCCCTCCCCATCGCCCGGCACACACCCAGCCTCTCACCTGCGTGCTCATCTGTGTCCGCCCCCAGCTCCCGAGCTCCTGGAGGGCCAGGGTGCCGTCCCGCAGACTGACATCTGGGCCATAGGCGTGACAGCCTTCATCATGTGAGTCCCCCAAGCGCAGGGGCGGGAGACTGGGGATGCATCCAGGGTGTCCCCGGAGCCCCCGTGTGTCCTCCATCCAGGGGTGACCTCAGATCCTTGTGCCCCCCATCCATCGAGGGTGGTCCCAGAGCCCCCGGTGCCCCCGCACATCCACCCGAGGGTGACCTGAGTGCCCTGACCCCCGCGCGTGCAGGCTGAGCGCGGAGTACCCGGTGAGCAGTGAAGGGACACGTGACCTGCAGAAAAGCCTCCGCAAGGGGCTAGTCTGTCTGAGTCGCTGCTATGCGGGGCTGTCCGGCGGCGCCGTGGCTTTTCTCCGGAGCACTTTGTGCGCTCACCCGTGGTAAGGAGGTCCAACCCCCTCCACCTGTCCAGCCTGTTCTCTTGCCGCCTCCCTTCCCCACCCGGCCCCAGCTCCGAGAGCTCAGCCGACACCTTTGCCCTCCCTCCAGGGGCCGGCCGTGCGCGTCCAGCTGCTTACAGTGCCCCTGGCTAACCGAGGAGGGCCCTGCTGGCTCCCAGCCGGCGGCCGTGACCTTCTCCACAGCGCGCCTGCGCGCCTTCGTGCGCCAGCGGGAGAAGAAGCGGGCGCTGTTGTACAAGAAACACAACTTGGCCCAGGTGCGCTGAGTACCTGGCCTGGCAGAGAGGATGTGTGTATTTGTGTGTGTGTGTGGGGGGGAGGGGTCGTCCTGCTGGGCTTCACCCCTGGTCTTCCCTCCAGGTCTTGCTGTATACACATGCCAATAAAAAGCAAAACTGGGTGGTGTCACTTGCTTGTTTGTTTTGTTTGGGGAAGGAGGTGAGGGTCCTGCCACCTCTCCCGGGGCTCCTGAATGCTCGGGAGTGCATCGGCCTGGGCCCCAGGTCACCTCCTGGCCAGTCCTGGAGGCCATGGCAGCTCCATCTCTGTTGGAGGCAGAAATGAGCCTGGCCAGTGAGCAGCCAGGCCATCCGGAGGGAGGCAGGGGTGGACTCCTGTATGGAGAGGCTGTAGAGGCTGTGGAAGGATTCTGAACCCCCCCTTCAGCCCCCACCCCCCTCTAGCTTCTGCTAGATGCTCTGGCTACTCTCACCAGGGAAATCTCATCTGGAAAGAATTGGTCACTCTGAGGTCGCATGAGCCCTCACTGCCTTGTTTCATCTCTACTGGTTCTAAGCCTAGTTTCAGTTAGGAATGGCCTCCTGCCAGGACTCCCTCCTGGGACAGGAGCACTGTGCCCAGGGACTATCTCTGGGGCCTCTGGGAGAGTCCCTCCACAGTCCTGTAGCTCTGATGACACTTGTTCAGATGCACGGTGAGCACACCTCTGGCCTTATCCCTCATGGCTTGCACTGGAGCCCACTGCTGCCCCTCTATCACATGCTAACCAGCCCCAGCTGGCCATGTCCGCTGGCCATGTCCACATCCCATGTCCACATGGCAACCCAGGTGAGACCGTGCAACTTGTCTTCTGAGGCTGCATTTCTTTCCTTTTTATTTTTATTTTTTTCTATTTTTATTTTTTTAAAGAATTTTATTTATTTATTTGATAGAGAGAGATCACAAGTAGGCAGAGAGGCAGGCAGAGGGAGAGGAGGAAGCAGGCTCCCTGCTGAGCAGAGAGCCCGATGCGGGGCTCGATCCCAGGACCCCGAGATCACGACCTGAGCCGAAGGCAGAGGCTTAAACCACTGAGCCACCCAGGTGCCCCCAGTTCTTTCCTTTTTAATATTCCATTTATTTGAGAGAGAGTGCACGAGTGAGAGAGACCATGAGAGGGGAGAGAGTCAGAGGGAGAAGCAGAATTCCTGCTGAGCAGGGAGCCTGATGCGGGCCGTGATCCCAGGACTCCGGGACCATGACCTGAGCTGAAGGCAGTCACTTACCTGACTGAACCACCCAGGTGCCCTGAGGCTGCATTTCTTTGGTAACCTCCTCTGTGCTGTGTGCTGGGATGACATGCCCTTGTCTAAGCCGCTTTAGATCCGACTTTGCAGAGTCAGCCCAGCTTTGACTTGAACATGTCTCGAGAGACCACCACTGGGGCTGAGTGCACAGAGGCAGTGTCTCCTCTGGGAGCTCAGCTTCCCTCGGTCCTTGCTGGTGGCTGGCCTGGATTCCCAAGCCCAGCTCTCCTTGTGAGTTCTGCCTCGTTGCTCTGTCTCTTGTGCTCCGTGCACAGTGGCTAGTGCCTCCTCACAGCCCTGTTTTGGACGCGCCCTTCCTAATGTCACATGGCATGATCCATGGCCCTTTTGCCAGACAGAACCCTGTCATATGAACTCACTCACTCCCAAAGTCCCTGCATTTATCAGTTAGGAGTATTTTATTGGTAGGTTGTTTCTAAAGATCAGATCTAATGTACAGCATTTTTCTTCTAACAGCTGTGTTGTATTTTATTATATGATAACTTTTTCAACTAAGATTTTTCTTTTGAGATGTTTGTTGAATCACAATGCAGTTGAAAGAAATAATATGGAAAGAACCCAGTCACCATTTACCCAATTTCCCCCAGTGGTATCTTGTATATTTTGTATCTCACACAATGATAGTGTAATGACAACCAGGATATTGACATTGATACAGGCAAGCTACATAACATTTCCATCACAAGGATTCTCATGTAACCTCACCCCCTCCCTTTTTGTATGGCCAAAACCACTTCCTTCCCGTGAAACACTCTTCAACCATGGCAACCAACAGTCTGTCTTATATTTGTTACTTTTGTGATTAAGAATGGAGTAACCTGTAGGTAACCTTCTGAGATTGGCTTTTTTCTCACTTTACATAATTCTATGGAAATTCATGAATAGAGTTGCAAATGTCAATAGTTTGTGCCTTTTTTCTGGTAAGTAATATTCCATGGCATGGATGCACCACAACCTGTATTGCCATTCACCCACTGGAGGCCATTTAGATCCTTCCCAGTTTTGGGCTATTTCAGCTAAAGCTACTGTAAACATTCATGTATGGATTTCTGTGTGATCATAGTCTTCATTGTCCCGGGACAAATACTCAGGAGTGCAATTGCTGCAAAATGGTTTCCTTTGCCATCTGTAGATCTTCTTGGGTGGAATATCTGTCCGTGTCTTTTGCCCATTTTCTAATAGGATTGTTTACTTTTGAATTTTTAGGGTTGTGCATTTATTCTGGAGACGAGTCCTTTGTTGGATGTCGTTTACAAATATTTCCTCCCACTTGGCAGCTTAACTTTCATCATCCTCTTAACAAAGCCTTTCAAAGAACAAGTTTTAACTTTTTAGACCACTGTAAATGGTAGTACAACACATATGACATAAAATTTATCATGTTCAGGTGCACAATTCAGTATTGTTAGTAATATGCATATCATTGTGCAAGCATCAATGCTAACTAACTCTACAACCCTTTCATCTTGCAAAACTGACGCTCTGTCCCCATTAAAAAACAACTCCCTATTTCCTCTTCTCAGCTCCTGGTAACCACCATTCTACTTTCTGTTTCTATGAATGTGACTATTCTAGATAACTCATATAAATGGAATCATACTGTATTTACCTTTTCTTCTGTCTTATTTTACTCACGTAATGTCTTCAAAGCTAATCCATGTTATGGCATATGTTGAGACTCTCCTGCATTTTAAGTCCATATGTCTTTGAGTGCTTCTTCAGCCCTACTGCTTTTCTTCTGTCTTTCTAGGACTCTGAAGTCCTAATGTCTGCATCTTCTGTAAGATTCCCACAGGTCCCCATTCACGTTTTTTCACTCTATGCTCTCTATGTTTTTACAGATTGGATAAGTTCTATTGCTATCTTCAGGTTCACGATTCCTTTCTCTGTTCCCTCCATCCTGCAGTTGACCTTTTAATTTTGGTTATTGTATTGTTTGGTCTTAAAATTTCCATTTGGTTATTCTTTATATCCCTGTTCTTTTTTCTAGGACTTTTGACTTATTTACTGAAGCATTCCACTTATTATTTGTCTCACATGGTTTTGTAATTTTTGTTGAAACATTTTTATTATAGCTTTAAAACATTTATCAGATAATTCTCACAACTTTATCATCTCAGTATTGGTGCTATTGCTTGTCTTTTTTTCCCCACTGACATTACTGGGATCTTCTTGGTTCTTAGTTATGACAAATGATTTTTTACTCAAATATGGACATTTTTATAACATGTTATGAGACTCTGGTTCTTATTTAAGGTTTCTGTTTTAGCTGGCTGTGATATAATAAGAAATATATTTGGTCTTTGTCCCAGGTTCCTGGCACAGAGCTCCTAAAAATTCCAAGCTCTTTGGGAAGTGATGAAAATGTTTTTGTTTACTCCTAAAGAGTTCCTTTAGAGTACATCTTGGTTTATACTAATGAAGTGACTTAGGATGGGACCCAAGGGTGGCCTCAGGATGACCAGGAAAACCAAATACTTAGAAGGTTGGAACTTCTGTCTCTACCCCTGATCTCCATGGATGGAAGGGGATTGCAGAATGAGCTCTATAGAAACTTTTTTTTTTAAAAAACCCACTTTATTTATTTGAGAAAAAGATAGAGACAGAGACAGAGAGTGTTGGGGAAGGGGTAGAGGGAGAGGAGAGAAAGAATCCCAAGCAGACTCATGCTGAGCATGGAGCAGATGTGGGGCTTGATCTCACGACCCTGAGATCATGACCTGAGCTGAAATCAAGAGCCTGATGCTCAACCAACTGAACCACCCATAGATGCCCCTCTCTAAGTCTCTTGAACCCAGATATTCAAAGAGCTTCTGGCTTGGTGAACACATCAACTTGCTAGAAGGGTGGTGCCTCCAGAGGGGGTACTGAAGCTCCATCCCCTTCCTATGCCTTTCCCTCTGCATCTCTTCTACTTGGTTCTTCCTGAGTTGTATCCTTTATAGAAAACTGGTAAACCTGAGTGGTTCCTGAAATCTGCGAGCCATTCTAGCAAATCACGAAACCCAAGGAGGGAGTTGGGGGAACCCCTTGTGTGTAGCTGGTTGGTCAGAAGTCCAGGTGGCCCAGGACCTGCACCTGGCATTGTAAGTGGGAGAAGTCTTGTGGGGCTGAGCCCCTAGCCTGTGGAATCTGATGTTAATTCCAGGTAGTTACTGTCAAAATCAAATTGAATTGTTGGACAGCTAGTGCTGTCTGGAGAATAAGAGAATTGGTTTTTGGTGATGGAAAGCAGCCCAGACTGGCTGTCTCCAACACTACTTTGGCAGGGAAGGGTGGGCGCCCTCGTTACTGGCCAGTGGAAGGAGAAGTCTGGGTCCCACAGACGTTGCTGGCAGGGGTAGGGGTCCTAGTTACTGCTGAGGAGAGGAGTGCATTCCAGCTGCCCTCTGGTCTCCTCTGACACTCAAGTATTACACAGCAGGGCAGAAAGGCCAGCTCCCTACGTGGTCTTCTGTGAGGCCCTCCCAGCAGGGGTGGGTTTGGGGGTAGCTCATTGCTACCCGGCCAGGGCCAAAGTCTGGGATAGTCAAGTTTTCAGTGCTGGGTGTGGAGCCTGCTTAAGGTTCTCTTCCTCTCCCTACCTTCAAAAAAAAATTTTTTTTTAAGATTTCATTTATTTATTTGAGAGAGAGAGAGAAAGCGAGAGCATGAGAGGGGAGAAGGTCAGAGGGAGAAGCAGACTCCCCGTGGAGCTGGGAGCCTGATGCGGGACTTGATCCTGGGCCTCCAGGATCATGACCTGGGCTGAAGGCAGTTGCCCAACCAACTGAGCCACCCAGGTGCTCCTTTTTTGTTTTGTTTTGTTTTTTTTTTTTTTGAATCTGGTGTTCTACTGACTGGACCAGCTAGGCACCCCTACCTTATTAATGGAATTTTGCATTTTAGTAACTATCGACAGAACGGTAGATATGTTCCAGTATTCTTCTTTTCCTGTAGTTCTTGGTTCTCATCTATGTTTTGTTTCATGTTCCCTACCTGACATGTTTGCTATTATCTTGTTTATCTTGGGGAAAAAACATGACCTTTTTCATGGTAAAGGCATTTTTTTTTTTTAAAGATTTTATTTATTTATTTGACAGAGATCATAAGTAGACAGGCGGGGAAGCAGGCTGCCTGCTGAGCAGAGAGCCCGATGTGGGGCTTGATCCCAGGACCCTGAGATCATGATCTGAGCTGAAGGCAGAGGCTTTAACCCACTGAGCCACCCAGGTGCCCCCATGGTAAAGGCATTTTGTGACACGTCCTACTTTCCTGTTTTCCTGGGTAGCTGTCTTAGTTACTCAGGCCGCCATAACAAGATACCACAGATGGGTGGCTCCAACCAGGACATTTGTTTCCCACCATTCTGGAGGCTGGACGTCAGCATGGCCGGGTTCTGGTGAGATCTCGTCTCCTGGTTTGTAGATGGCCACCTTCCTGTTAACCGGTGCCTGGTGGAGACGGAGAGAGAGCTCTAGCCTCTTCCTCCTCCTGTATGGATATTAATCCCATGGGGGGCCCCATGACCTCATGCCAGCCCGATCACCTCCTACAGGCCCCCTCCTAACACCATCACAGTGGGGTCAGTGTTTCATCACGTGCGTCTGGAGGGTGGAAGGCAAACATTCAGTCCAGAATAGCAGCATTCATTACGCTACCTGTGTGGGTTTTGGTGTGTGTCTTGGAAACCCCTCTGCGTGCCTGCCTTGATGTAGGGGTGTTTGGAAGCACACCTGGGTCTGGGAAAAGCTGTCCCGGGGCCACAGTCTGGCTGGTTTTTCTTTTTCATCTTTCCTGATTGTTTCTTTCCACAGAGAAAAAAAAATTAAGATTGTATTTATTTATTTGAGAGAAAGCGAGAGAGCATGAGTGGGAGAGAGGGGGAAGCAGGCTCCCCGTGGAGCAGGGAGCCTGATGTGGGGCTTGATCCCAGGACCTCGGGATCATGACCTGAGCCAAAGGCTTAACCCACGGAGCTCCCCACACCCCAGTGCTCCTCCACAGAAAAAATTCTCTTCTTCTTATACCTAAATCATTATTTCTCCTCTTACTTATACTCTTGACCTTTTCATGTCATACGTGAGCCGAGATGCATGATTATCATGCCCTGGGCTTTGCCTGTGCCTGAATTCTAGATGGGCAGACCTCCAGATATTCATTTTTATTTTGCTAAAAACAAGACAACAGGCCCCCCAAAATGAGTGCCTTAAGTTAAGCCCCACGTCCCCAAACCCAGACATGTCCATGACAGTTCCAACCCTGCCAGAAATGGGACCCTACATGAATCGGGGGGAACCCGGCTGCTCAGCCCTGGTGAGGACATCCTGGCAGACCCCTGCCGTCCCCTCCCTGCAGGAAAGTGACCTGGCAGTAACCAGCCGGTTCCCCCGCGGGACTCCCTTCTGCCTGGGGAAGCCCTTCCTTACGTACATCCCTTTGGCAGGACTTTCGATCTGCTAGATAAGATGATGCATGAATCGATGTTGGCCCAAACACACTCCAAAACTGTTTTATTTGCCTCCGTTTATCAATCAACAGTTCGATCAACAAACATGTGTTTGTGTATATACATATGTTGATTGGATTACAAAATATATCGATGAATATATATTCCATTGTAATCTGTGTCAATGTATACCTATATCTGTATCGATGTATCTATCCGCAGTATCTATACTGTATCAGTCTGTGTCTCTATGTATCTACCTACATATACACCGATCTTAATTCTGTGTCAACATGTATATAAAGACAAGCCTGGTCCTTGTGGCGGCCACCCCCATTGGGGCTGCCCCGGGTCACCTCATCATGCAGGATGGATCATGCAGACGATATACATAGTTATGTATATACATTGATTGAAACAAAGTATCTGACCTACAATGCTGAGAACCATTCCAGGCAATGGAGGCACAGCTGTGAGAAAACCTACCCCAAGCCAACCTCAGAGTGACTGGGTTTCCATCCTCCAGCACATCGGGGTTGCCCTCCTGTCCCTGGAAGGTTCCAGGTTTGCAGGGGGCCAAGCTGAGACGTGGCCAGGCTGCAGAGGTGGGTGCGGGAGGGTGTTTGGTGTATCCCCGGCCCGATGGGCGTGCTGGGCACGTCTCGCAGGTGGGTGGCAAGTGTGCCCGGCTGTGACTCAGCCGTCCCCCCGACACTGAAGGCAGAAGCAGAGCGAGAAGGCTGAGTGTCAGGTCGGCCCAGTGGAGAGGGCTCGGTGCCACCTGGAAAGTCACCCTGGGGCACGCGTGGTAAACACAGCTGATCTCTGTCCCCGGGCACAGTTTCAAAGCCCTTGAAATTGCCCATGGGATAGGAGCCTCTGTGGGTTGCTAATCAGGTGACCCTGGTGGCCCTACACAGCTCAGGATGGGGACTGTTTCTCTAAAAAGACCAGGCATGGTGAGGAGAGGGTTGAAGCCTTGACCTCTGAGCCCCGACCTCCTGGGAGGGGACGAGTAATCCCATGTAATCCCACGACCAGTGATTCAATCAATCGCTGTGTAATGAGGTGCCTATGGAAGGAAACCCCAGTAAAAGTGCTGGACCCCAGGGCTTGAGGGAGCTTGTAAAGAGGGTACCCTGGTCCAGGTGAGGGCACGGAGGCTGTCTCCTCTAGGTTTGCTCTGGGCATCTCTTCCACTGGCTGTTCCTTCATGAGGAAAGCCTGAAGTACAGGGCTTTCCTGGGTTCCGTGACTCATTCCAGCAAATTACTGAGCTTGGGGCATCCATGGGAGCCCCCCAGCTTAGACCCACTTGGTCAGGAGTGCAGGGGGTGGTCTCATGGAGCCCTTATGGGGAGTCTGGGTGGACTCCAGGTGCTGAGGGTCTGAGTGGGATGGCCTGTAGGGTGTCTGGTCCGTGTCGCAGCTGTGGGGACAACTGTCACCCAGAGTCCATGCTTGGGCAGGCAGGAAGCTGGATGCCTGAAATGTCCCGATGGCACGGGCATCGCTCCTATGGGCCTGCTCCCCCAGCTATCTCAGGAGCACACGTCCGTGGACCGTGGCTGCATGCTGGGTGGATTCCTGAACGAAGCCTTCGCCTCATGGATCTTTTGCAAGCCCACGGTGAGGGCCGACAGAGCGGTGGTCAGAAGGCCCCTTCAGACGCTGTGTTACTGGTGCCTCTCAGAGCCCCTGCACCAGGTCCTCACCCAGTCGGTCTGAAGTGATGCCCTGGGTATTGGTGGTCATTCCACTGGAGTGCCAAGCGGAGGGGTGGTGGCCTGAGGGGAGTAGACACCTAGTGAGGGAACAGCGAGCGTCCCTGGGGTCTGAACCGGCGGGCTCTCCTAGACTGTGGCGTTTGATGCAGAGAGAACGGGCCAGATCTGGATTCCTGCGTCCAGAAACACACTGCCGAGAGCCAGGCACCGATGCACGGACACGATGAGAAATGATAGCAAAGCACAGCTAAGTAGGGTTCGGTGTCATGGTGGACAAAGTAATCATGCAAATGTGATACGTTATAACTTCGTTCAGAGGAAGCAGAAGATTACAGAAATCAAAGACCAAATGGCTGTGTTGGTGATCCAAGTAGGAGATTTTGATATGCTGTGTTTAGAAACAGCTGGCAACTGGGAAGTTTTACAGTACATCCTCAATCACTTCTGCATTAACTAGGAACACCAAAATGATAGCCCATTTTAAAGAGGGCTCTTGGGTGACTGGGTGGCTCAGTCGGTGAAGCGTCTGCCTTTGGCTCAGGTCATGATCCTGGGGTCCTGGGATGGAGCCCTGCATCGGCCTCCCTGCTCAGCGGCGAACCTGCTTCTCCCTCTCCCTCCGCTGTTCCCTCTGCTTGTGTGCTCTCTCTGTGTGTCAAATAAATAAATAAAAACACAGAGGCTTCTTGAGGAGGAGGCATGGAGGCTGGCAGCAAAGGACGTTTTCTCTTCCCCAACCCTAGGAATTGTTGGGTGAACACTGCAGAAAATTATTCATTCTGGTTATAGTCTTTGCTAAAACAGGCATGGAATTCTTACAGAACATAGAACACTACCTACAGCTTTAGATGTTCATTTGCCCTCCCTGTATAAACTACTGTTACTTCATGGGACCTTGGAAACAACTAGGGTTCAGAATACAGACCCTTAGGCTTTCTCCCAAGACTGTGTGCCCTGTAGTTGGGATTCACAGGCCTTTAGCGCAAGTGTCCCAGGGCTCAGGTGTACTTGGGGCTGCTGGCCTCTTGGACTCGACTGACAGATACAATAGCTTGCTAGTTAGACGGTGGATAGGTAATACAGATCAAATGATAGACCAGATAGCTAGACTGGTAAATATATATAGATCAGACAGATCAATAAGTAGATAAATAGGTACATATGATAGGTGATAGATACATAGATACATAAGTAAGATGGATGGATGGATGAGATAGGTAGATAGATAAATGACAGGTATTGGAGAGCATAGCTAGATTATCGATAGATAGACTAGACCAATTATTCAATAGATGAGATAGATTAGATCAATCAATAGGTTAGATTGATCCGTTGATCTGTCAGTAGATATGCTGCAAACTCCTGATTCAGAAAACTGAAACACTGAAGCAAATTACAGCAGGCATGCTTTTTCACAGCAGAGTTGCCAAGGAAGTCAGGGGATCCCAGGGCAAAACCAAAAGCAAAACCAGAGGGCACCAATCTGGACACCTATTTCCATCATGATCATGGCTCAGGGCAGAAGACCTCCCACTGAAATGGGGACACTCAGTTTTACCCTATTTGCATAGGACTGGGCAGCCAAGAACCAAGAAACATTTCTCTAGATATGTCTTGTAAGGCAACAGAAACAAAATAAAAATAAACTATTAGGACTATGTCAAAATAAAACGCTATTGCACAATGAAGGAAATGGTCAACACAATGAAAACACTCCCTAGTAAAGGTATTTGCAAATGACATATCCAATACGGGATTAATATTCAAAATATATAAAGGAGCTATAAAACTCAACACCGAAAAGCAAATAGTCCTTTCAAAAATGGGCAGAGGGTCTGAATAGACATTTCTCCAAAGAAGACATCCATGTGGCCCAAAGACACTGACAAGATCTCAACGTCACTCATCATGAGGGAAATGCAAGTCAAAGGTACAATGAGCCATCACCTCACACCTGTCAGAATGGGTGGAATTGGGGCACCTGGGTGGCTCAGTGGGTTAAACATCTGCCTCAGGTCATGATCTCAGGGTCTTGGGATCGAGCCCTATCTTGGGTTCCCTGCTCAGCAGGGAGCCTGCTTCTCCTGCTCCCTCTGCCCTTCCCCCTGCTTATGCTCCCCCACTCTCATAAATAAGTAAATAAATAAATAGAAGAATTAAAAAGACAAGAAATAATAAGGCTCAATGAGGATATGGGGGAAAAGGAATTCTCTCACACTGTTGGTGGGAATGCAAATTGGTGCAGCCACTGTGGAAAACAGTATGGAGTTTCCTCAAAAAGTTAAGAGTAGTCTGCCTACTTGTGATCTCTCTCTGTCAAATAAATAAATAAAATATTAAAAAAAAAAAGTTAAGAGTAGGAATACTATATAATCTATACATCCATTGCTGGGTATTTACCCAAAGAAAACAAAAACACTGATCCTAAAAGATATGTGTACCTTTTGTTTATTGCGGATTATTTACAAGAGCCAAGATATGGGAGCAAGTCAGGTGTTCAACCGTTGATGAACGGGTAAAGAAGATGTGGTCCATACATAGAATGGGATATTATTCAGCCTTAAAAAGAACGGAATATTGGCATTTGTGACAATACAGATGGACCTAGAGGGTATTGTGCTAAGTGAAATTCGTCAGCAAAAGACAAATATCATGAATTTACTCCTATCTGGAATTTAAGAAACAAAGCAAGTGAACAAAAGAAGAAAAAAGAAACAGAGAAAAACAACAAACTGGTGGTTGCCAGAGGGGAGGTGGGTGGGTGGAGGTGTGTAATAGATAAAGGGGATTTTGAAGTACAAACTTGCAGTTACAAAATAAAGAAGTCATGGAGATGAAAAGCAGGACAGTAAGATTGTAATTCCATTGTTTGGTGACAGGTGGTGACGACACTTATTGTGATGAGCCCTGGGTGACGTACAGAATTGTTGAATCACTACATTGTACACCTGAAAGTAGTGTAATGCTGTATGCCAATTCTACTTCAAGAAAAACAAACAAACAACCAAAAAAATCACCTGATTAAATATGAGCAAATAAAATCCTACAGTATATAAGAAGGATAATCCATGATGATAAAGTAAGACTTTTTTTTTTTATGTTATGTTAGTCACCATAGTCATCATTAGTTTTTGATGTAATGTTCCATGATTTATTGTTTGCATATAACACCCAGTGCTCCATGTAATATATACCCTCCTTAATACCCATCACCAGGGTCACCTATCCCCCAACCCCCTCCCCTCCGAAATCCTCAGATGGTTTCCCAGAGTCCACAGTCTCTCATGGTTTGTCTACTCCTCTAATTTCTCCCCCCTTCATTTTTCCCTTCCTTCTAATGTCTCCATGCTATACCTTATGCTCCACAAATAATTGAAACCATATGATAATTGACTTTCTCTGCTTGACTTATTTCACTTAGCATAAAGTAAGACTTACTTTAGGAACACTAAGTTGGTTTAGCATTCAAAAATTAATCCATGTAAGAAAGTGACCTCTGTAAAATGGCACATTAGGAATCTCCATCCTTAGCAGTTAGTGGGAAAAAATAAAGGAATCTCCATTCTTATTCTCTATTAGAAAAATAAACAAAACAAAACAAAAACAAAGACTGGCTAAAATAACCTCATAGGAGCTCTGGAAAACAATCAAAAGTTTGCGACAACCAAGCTAATGCCCAATCATGAAAAGGCCACCTTTCAAACAGAATGGAAATTTATGGTGTTTTTGTTTGCACAGTCCGCTCTTTCTCCACCACAGCACAACTATGGTCTGAAGGATCAAGAAGATTAGTCCCATCCCTTGAACCAGGTAGAGCAGAATTGACCTTATATGCAATGGTCTTTCCTGTCTGGTGGATGCCTGAAAGACCGACTGATCTCCATCTTGTCTAACTCAGGTCTCAAATGGAGAAAAAGGGTAGCCACTGATCATGAAAGCCACAGGGAAACTGCTGACTTACAGATATTTGTGGCAAGAAATTACAGGTGGAGACAGGCAAGAGACAGAATCTAAGATCCCAAAGAGAAGCTAGAGTGAGACTCTTCAAGAAATTAAGACATTCAAAAGCAGTCATGTGTACAAAAGAATTGAAAAGCCAGTGAATTCCAGGCAAGATGTACCAGTAAAATCTGCAAAGACCTTAAGCTTTCACTTTGAATAGATCTCTAGGCTTGGAGCATGTCCAGCTCATGAGAGAGCAGCCCTAGCACAGAGCCAACATGAAAAGACACAAGGAAGTGGCTGTTTTTTCAAATGCCCACTTTCCTACAAAAACAAAAATCACAAGGCATACAAAGAAAGAAGAAAAAAATGAGCCGTTCAATGTTACACAAATATTAAACATACTAGATTAAAACTGTAAAACAACTGCCCTCAGTATATCCAGAGAGCTAAAGGAAAACAAAGGTAAAGAACCAAAAGAATTCTGGAAACAAAAATATGAGCAGATTAAAAATATCCAAAAACAAGATAGAAATTATATTTAAAAAACCGAATAGAACTTCTGGGCTGAAAATACAGGAGATACACTGAAAAAGAGAATTCATTTTTATTTTATTATTTTGTTTTTTTAGACTTCATTTTTAAGTAATCTCTACATTCAGTGTGGGGCTTAAACTCACCAGAGATCAAGTGTTGAACACTCTACTGATTGAGCCAGCTAGGTGCCCTGAAAAAGGAGAATTTAAACAGTGTATTTGTGCAGGCAAAATAAAGAGAAAGTGAATTTGAGGAAATTATGTAGCCTGAGGAGCAGAAAGAAATAAAATGAAGAAAAGTGAACAGAGTCTAAGAGATTGTGGCACATCAAAGGTACCAACACACACATTATGGGAATCCCAGAAAGGGAATAGAGACACAGAAAGGTCAGAAATAACAGCTAAATACACCTCAATTTAATAAAATACAGATATCTAAAAATCCAAGAAGTTCAATGAGCTCCCAATAGGATGAACCTAGAGATCTACACTGAAGCACATTGCATTATAATCAAACTGTTGAAAGAGAAAGGAAAAACGCTGCAAGAGAGAAACAACTCATCACATATAAGGAATTTTAAATAAGATGATGTCAATTTCTCAGTAGAAACCTTGTAGCTCAGAAGGCAGTACTGAAAAAGGTAAAAGACAAGAAAACTGTCAACTAAGAATTCTGCAGCCGGCAAAACTGTCCTGCAAAAATGAGGGAGAGGGGCACCTGGATGGCCAACTTGGTTAAGCGCTGACTCTTGATTTTAGATCAGGTCATGATCTCTAGGTCACGAGATCCAGCCCCACATTGGGCTCCATGCCCAGCCTGCTTAAGATTCTCTCTCTTCTCTCTCTCTGCCCCTCCCACCTCTCTAAAAAAAAAAAGTGAGGGAGCAATTAAGACATTTCCAGGTAAACAAAAGGTGAGAGAGTTTATTTTTAAAAGTCTTTTTAAAATTAAATTTTAATTAACACGCAGTGTTACATCACTTTCTGGTGTAAAAGCTCAGAGACCTTATTACCACTAGACCTGCTCTATTAAGAAAAAAAATGTTGATGGGAGTCCTAAGCTGCCCTGGCTGGCAACACTCTGTGCATGTTGCCAGCTATGGTTGCTGGAGCAGTAGGTGCCACCCACAACTAGGGAGAGGACAACTGGAGGCTTGCTCTTGGCATATCCTGGACCCTGCCCAATGTGCTGCTTTCCTTGGGGCGATTTTCACCGGTGTCCTTTGTCCATAATAAACCTTAACTCTCTGAGTGCTGAGAGTACTTGTAGGTCATTACTGAGCCTGATGGCGGTTGTGAGCACTCCCAAACAGCATCTACCACGACTATTTATGAACTCGAAACTCCTGGCTAACTACGAACTCAACCTTTGTGCTTGGAGGTCTGAAAGACTCTCTCACACTCAGCATCGAACCAAACTCAGAATGCAGGCTCTAATCAGGGAGATTCAAATCAAAACCACACTGAGATACCACCTCACACCAGTTAGAATGGCCAAAATCAACAGGACAGTGAACAACAAATGTTGGAGAGGGTGTGGAGAAAGGGGCACCCTCTTCCACTGTTGGTGGGATTGCAAGCTGGTGCAGCCACTTTGGAAAACAGTGTGGAGATTCCTCATGAAATTAAAAATAGAGCTACCCTATGACCCTGCTATCGCACTACTGGGTATTTACCCCAAGGAAGCAGATGCATCACAAAGAAGGGCCACATGGACCCCAATGTTCATAGCAGCAATGGCCACAATAGCCAAACTGTGGAAAGAGCCAAGATGCCCTTCAACAGATGAATGGATAAAGAAGATATGGTCCATACATA
>JAQQSY010000021.1:42543-64695 GCA_028646535.1 Procyon lotor
GTGCGCGCGCATGTGTGTGTGTGCGCGCACATGTGTGTGTGTGTGCGCACCATGGGCGGAATTACCTCATGGGCTGTGGGGTGCGTGTGTGTAGGCGCACATACATGTGTGTGCGTGTGTGTGCGCGCGTATGTGAGTGTGTGTGTGTGTGTGCACATGTATGTGTGTGTGTGTGTGTGTGTGTGTGTGTGTGTGCGCCATGGGCAGAATGACCTCATGGGCTGTGGGGTGTGCGTGTGTGCTCCTGTGCGTGTGTGTGCACGTGTGTGTATGTGTGCACGTGTGTGTGCATGTGTGTATGTGCTTGTGTGTGTGTGCATGTGGTGAGTGTGCGTATGTATGTGTGTGTGTGTGTGTGTGTGTGCTCACGCTTCTGAGAGAGAGGAAGGAAGAGAAGGCTGGTGCTCTCGCAGCTGGGACAGGGGAGTGGAGCCCAGTGGAGCCTCCACCACGGCCCATCCCTACATAGCTAGGCTGCCCCCTGGAGGTCAGCGGGCCCAGTGTCCCGGCCAAGGATCCCGGTCCAGCGTCTCTGCCAGGGATCCCGGTCCAGCGTCCCAGCCAGCACCCAGTCCAGCACCCAGCCAGCATCCAGTCCAGTACCCCAGCCAGCACCTTGGCCAGTGCACACACCCTCTGGGCAGTGCCCAGCACATCACCTGTCCTGAGACAGATGCCCATTCTCATGGAGCTTTTCCTCATAGTGGGACACCCTCTGTTCACACCACCTTGCCCTCTGTGAGATGTGTGTTGGGAAACTTGGGTGCACAGTAAACATTTCTTAACAGGTTTCAAGGTTTTTAAAATTCATCGTTTAGAGAAAACTGTAGGTCCATACGTAATTGCAGGAAATAATAAAGGTGGCTCTTGTATCCTTCACCTGGATTCCCTGGTGGAAAAACTGTTGCAAAACCCTAGGACAGTATAACCCCAGGAAACTGCCATTGACACAATGCCTCGACCTTGGTGCATGCACTCATGGTGTGCTGTGCTCGGTCCATCCCTCACTGTCAGTGCAGGAAGGCTACACACATAGGATCGTAGTGTGTGACCTTTGGGTCTGGCTTTTGCACTGAGCCTGCATCGATGGATTCCCTGGAGATCCATCCAGGTCGTACATGTCTCCCTTTTTATGCTGCGTAAGATCCCACTCTGCAGAGGGACCACGGTCTGTTAAGCACGCACCCACTGAAGGACACTGGGGCTGCATCCAGTTTCTGGCTGTTAGGAGTAAAACGTGCTGTACACATTCTTGGAAAGGTTTCGTGTGAACAAAAGTTTTGTTTCTCCAGGATGCCTGCCCAGGAGAGCCGCAGCTAGGTCCTACGGTGGTTGCACGTTTGGTTTTGTGAGAAGCTGCCAAACCATCTCCCGCGTGGCCGCACCATTGCACACTCCCACCAGCCGCGTACGAGAGATTCAGTTCCTCCAATATTTGGGATTGTCACTGTTTTTTTTTTTTTTTTACTCGTTATTATTCTAGATGCTTTTTATAGGCATGTGGTTGTGTCTCATTGTGGTTTTAATTTGCATTTCCTAATGGCTAATGATGTGGAAGGTTATGGATTTTTACTCGCCATCTGTATCTCCTCTTTGGTGAAAGACCTGTTCATCTTTTGCCCATTTCCTAATTGGACTGGCTCTTTTCCTGTTGAGTCTTGAAAACTCTTAATATACTGTAGGTATGACTGTTTGGTCAGATGCCTGGTTTGCAAATGTAATGTCCCAGGGTCTGTACTGTGCCTCGATGGACGCCACACCACCTTCACTTCTGCAGCTGTGTCAGAGGCACTAACACGTAGAAGACTAGTTCCTGCACTGCATTCTTCTTTTTCAAGATTCTTGGGGTAGTTTAGGATCTGTGCCTTTCCGTTTACATTTTAGAATAAGTTTGTCTGTGCCTTGGGAGGCGGGGGGAACCTCGCTGAGATTTTATAGGGATGACATTAAACCTATAGATCAGTTTGGGGGGAACTGAAGTCTTTGCTATGTTAAGTCTTTCAGCTCGTGAGCACGATGGTGTCTATATTGAGGTTTTCTTTGAATTCTTTTACCACTGTTTTGTAATTTCAGCACACAGATCTGGTACGTGTGTTGTTAGGTTTATCGATGAGCGCTTCCTTTCTGGAACTGAGTAAAATTGTATTTCTTTAAGATTTTATTTGTTTATTTGAGAGGGAGCAGAAGAGAGAGCACGAGCAGTGGAGAGAGGCAGAAGGAGAGGGAAATGCAGGTTCCCCTCTGAGGAGAGAGCCCAACACGGGGCTCAATCCCAGGACCCCAATATCGTGATCTGAGCCAAAGGCAGACACGTAACCCACTGAGCCACCCAGGCGCCCTTGAGATCATATTTCACTTTCCACATTTTGGTTGTAAGTATACAAACATGAGATTGACTTTGTGTGTTATCTTGTACCTGAAACCTCACAGAACTCACTCAGTTCTAGAAGGCTTTGTGAGGGTGTTTTTTAATTCATTGGGATGCCCTATGTAGGTAATCATATCCTCTGCCAATATTTTTTTTCCTGTCTTACTATACTGACTAGAATTTTCAATTCTATGTTCAATAAGAGACCAGATATCCTTGCCACGTACTCCATCATAAGGGAAAAACTTTTATTTTTCACCATTAACTATGCTACCAACAGGGTTTGGTTTGTGTTTTTCTCCTTAATTCCTAGTTTTCTGAGAGTTTTTGTCATGAACGAGTGTTAGATTTTTTTCAAGTGCTTTTTCTACATCAATCAATACGATCATACAATTTTTCTCCTTTGGCTTGTGGATGTGATGAATTACAGTGGCTGGTTTTCAAATGGGGACCCAGACTTGCACATATGAAGTGAATCCCACTTGGTATAGTATAGAATTCTTTTTACACATTGCTAAATTCAATTTGCCAATATTATGCTGAGAATTTTTCTTCTAAGTTCATAAGGAAATTAGTCTGCCAGTTTCTCTCTCTTTCTCTCTCTCTGTCTCTGTACTGTCTTTGCCTGGTTTGGGCATCAGGACGGTAATGCCAGCTTCCTAACATGAGTTGGGGTCTATTTCCATCTCTTCTATTTCCTAGAAGAAATTGTATAAAATTGGTATTATTTTTTTCCTTAAAGGTTTCATAGAAGTCTTCAGTGAATCCACTGGACTTGGAGATTTCTTTTTTTAGGAGCTTCTTACTTACACAAATTTTTAAAATAATTATAGGACTATGCAGGCGGTTCCTTTCATCCTGGTTGAGTTTCAGTAATCTATAGTGTGAAAGTAATTGGTCTGTTTCTTGTAACTTGTTGAATTTTTGAGCATAAAGTTGTTCACAGCATTAGCTCATGACCCTTGTGATGTCCTGGGACCTGTAGCGATGCCTCCTATTTCATACTGATCCGAGTGGCTCATGTCTTCTCCCATTTTAACTTCCTCAGACTCGCTAGAGGTTTACAGATATGATTTGAGTTTTTTGAAGAGCCACCTTCTGTTTAATTGATTTCTCTATTTTCCTGTTTCCAGTTTCATCCATTTCTGCTCTTAACTTTATTTCCTTCCTTCCTTTTGCTTTGCTTTTATGTTGCTCTCCCTTTTCTAGTTTCGTGAAGCAAGAATGGAGAATGTTGCCGGGAGGCCTGCCCTCTTTTCTAATGTGAGCACTCAGTGCTATAAACCCACGCTGCCTGCCTCCCTCCCATGTGTAGTCCCACAGCCAGCTAGTTGTGGGGGGGACCCACAAACGTCCAGCAAGGCTGTGCCGCATGAAAACCAATTTAAAGGGAATGAATGAACCATTTAAAAAGGAGAAAGAAAGTTGCAGCCCTAGTTCTGCCATAAACAATGTTCAGAGGGTGTCAGAAACTTTACCAAAATGAGAATGAAATGCAGAACCTTCTGTGGAAGTCAGGATGAGAAAGCCCCTCTTAAGCATAAGAAGGAAATGTCAGTGGTGGCAGGGCGCATTCTTGGGAAGGCATCTGGCAACGTACCTCAGAAGTTTCAGCCTCGTCAAACCGCTGGCCCCGTTTCTAGGCATTTCTGCTGGAAAAATAACAGAAATGCACAAACATTCTGGACAGGGATGGTGACCGAAGCATCATTTGTGATAGTACAAAATTACACGCATTATAAATGTCCCCCAGAGGAAATCTGTTTTCAAATGTCTCCAGGAAAACTTAACTGTGTGAAGATATAAGGAAACTTCTGGCTGAAAAGGGCGCTGGAGCTCACCCCCCGAGTTCTTCCTCTCTCCCAGGCCTCATGAAAAGGGTCCTGAGAGAATTAGAAGACAGAAGACCATGGGACAGAGTCCAGGAGGAGCTGGGCAGAGGTCACAGCAGACTTTGGGAAGAAAGAAGGCAGACGAGCGAGCCGGGGGTTCCAGAAAGCCGAGCAGGGCGGGGCCCAGCAGCCCCCCGAGCTCAGGAGACAGCCGGAGTCCGCAGAGGTGACTGCGGACTGGATTGTGGCCCCCCAAATTCATCGCCTGCAGGACCTCAGCATGTGACCGTGTTTGGAGACACAGCCGGGAAAGAGGTGATCTTTCTTTCTGGGTAAAGTGAGGTCACTGGACGGCCCGGATCCAAAGGAGGGAGGAGGAGGGGGCACGGCCCAGGCCACGCCCTCTGCTGCCTCTGTCTCCGGCCTCCAGGCCTCCACTGCCCACCTGCAAGGGGAAGGCCCAGGCGTCCGAGCTGACATTCCACAGTTACCCGGCCTGCCTCGGAGGGTAAGGCCCTGCCAAGAGGGGGCACTGGCGTCTGTGTTGATGGTCCCAGCAACAGCGGGAGGAGACACTCCTCGGACAGAACCTTCCTGGAGCCCAGGGTCCTGCCGGGAGTCTCCCTGCTGTGTGCTCGGCACCTCACCCAGACCCGTGAGGCCCACCGGTGAGCGCAGATGGGCTGTGGCTTTCTTGTCTGACCGAAGAAGCCAGCTGAGGGAGCCTGTGCTTGGCTCAGGGGCCTGAGGCCTCCGACCTCGGGGGGAGACGTCCCAGGGGAAGTGCTGGGCCCTCTCCTGGCGGGGCTCCACAGCCCCGCACATGGGAGCTCCCTGTGCGGCCATCACAGGCCACAGATGGGTCCCAGCAAGCTGACATGGGCCCCGGTGCAGGGCTCCCACAAAGCTGACATGGGCCCCGGCGCAGGGCTCCCACAAAGCTGACATGGGCCCCGGTGCAGGGCTCCCACAAAGCTGACATGGGCCCCGGCGCAGGGCTCCCACAAAGCTGGGGGCCCCTCGGAGAACACAGTAGACAAAGGGACTGGGAGCAGCCCTGCCGCCCCGGGGGTGGGAAGGAATCTCAAGGGGTCACTGCAAACAAAGTGCGGACTGTATCCTCTGTGGAGGGAGAGATGCTGCCGGCTGGCCAGGCCCGACCAGCACCTCAGAGCCGCCTGCTGCCTGGGGCTACTTACACGTAAGTGAAAATGCATTAAAATTAGCTTAAACGACACCCAGAGGTCCTCAGCTGCACTGGCCGCAGGTCAGGGGCAGGGAAGCCAATGTGGCTGGCGGCTGCCGAGGGGAGGAGCCCAGACTCGGAGCATGTGCAGCGGGGAGTCCTGCCGGTCAGTGCAGCTCCGCACGTTTGCTCATTCCACGGACAAGTATTGATCCCACAGCAAGGGCTGTGGCTGTGCCAGGAGCTGGCCATCCAGCAGGGACAGGAGAGCAAAATACCGCCCCCTTCTGTCCAACTGTGGCAGATAGCAAGTCAGGTGGGCAGACAGGTAGACAGGAGTTACACAGATTGATTGATAGATGGTAGATCGATACGTGATAGATAATAAACAGATTGCCAGATCAATGATAGGCCCACGATCAGTGATAGGCAAGTGGGTCCATAGATGATTAGACAGAGGATGGATGATATAGGTGGGCAGATGAGTAGATAAATCAATAGATCAATACATGATAGATAATAAATGGACTGCCAGATCAATGATAGTTAGGTGGGCCCATATGACAGATCGATGATAGGTAGGTGGGCCCATAGATGATTAGATAGACAGAGGATAGATGATACGGACAGGCAGATCAATAGATGATAATGGGGACACGGAGCACCCCTGCCCCAGAACACTTAGACCCGGGAAGAGCCGTGAGGGTCAGAGCGAGTGTCTCTGGGACAGCGGCACCTGCTCCTGCCCAGAGCTCTGGGCAGGTCAGCAGGCGCTGAGAGAGGCCTGGACGAGGGCTGCATTGGACCCCAGGGAAGCAGAGCGGGCACACGCATCGGGGGCCCACGGGGGTCGCTCAGCTGCAGCACTGAGATCAGACGCAGAGCCACCACGGGAGTGGGCAGTGTATTCCTGCAGGCCTCCCGACACGCACGTGCACTCGCGAGGCTCAGAGCCAGATGGCCTGAGGCGGGGCTGCCCTTGCTCAGCTCCGACGGGAGCCCCAGCGAGGGGACATGTGAGGTGCAGTGTTGGTCACCCACATCAAGGCTGGGGTTGAGGAAGGACAGCCATCGGCGTGGCAAATCAGAACAAGTGAGGAGGCCCGGACAAGGCCGCCCCAAGGGGGCAGGGAGAGGCCACGGGAGCACGTGGCCTTGCCTGTCCATCTGCAGAAACACCCGCTCTGAGAAGCCTGCTCCCCAGATTCTTAGATCCAGGGACCTGACGGTCAGAAGCCACCCAGGGTCCAAGCCCGAGCATCACTCCGACAGAGACGTGCAACATCGTTTTTCGAGCCCCGTGTGGTGGGCAGTGCTCAGCGTGTCCTCAGACTCCCAACCCCTGGAGTGCACACCACACAGAGGTGTTGGAGAGGCCCCAACACGTGGGGGGAGGTGAACCCAGGAGTGTAATGGGGTGAGGTGACTGGCCGGCTAACTTTGAGAAGGTCCAAGTGGGTCTCGCTCATTCAGGTGACCTGGTGGTGGGACTAGGCCTCTCGGAGGTCCCAGAGAGTGGAGGCGTGTGAGTGGCCAGGAGGGCCAGGACCCGAGGGCGGTTCCCACCTGCTGAGAGCAGTGAGACAACAGGGACCTCAGCCCTAGAATCCCAAGGACACCGGCTCTGCCAATGATGCAGGGGGATTCGGGGCAGCTCCTTCCGCAGTCCAGCCCCCAGATGAGGACGCAGCCTGCCTGGTGGGACCTGGGGCAGAGGCCCCAGCCTCGCTGTGCCCAGACTTCATCCGCAGACTGGTGAGATGCATGAGCTTCGCTGTGCTGATTTGTTACCTGTCGACAGAAAACTGACACCTGTGCTGAGCTTCGGTCAAGGGGCTGCACACCTGACCCTCCGTGTTGGTTTTCACGTGGGGTTCCGGCAGGCGGAGGTCATGGGAACTGCGTTTCTCCCCAGGCTGCACTGAGCACTCCGTCCTCCAGCCCCCACTCAGCCCCACCTCCACGGAGGGTGCCAGGCCCCCAGTTACTGATGGCCCACGACCCAGAGCTGACCTCTGGGTTGCAGGTGCTCTTGGGATCACCCAGCGCAGCACCAGCCCTGCCCCTGGGCTCTGCAGCAGGCAGCCAGTGACCTCAAGGAGGTCTTGTGATGAGGATGCAGTCTTACCAATCGGGCTTCGTCGTCAGGTAGGAGGACCACTTCCATTGTCTAACCCTGCCCCTGGAGCACAGACACCCGTTGTGGACCCTGACCCCTGCTTCTGGTGTATGTAGATGAGCTAATCTCAGGGCTATCTGAGGGCTCTGGGTGGGGGCGACATGAACAGGTGTGGGCCACCTGGGGCTCTGAGCAGGTGGAGACGGACGCTCCTGGCCTTGTGTTTCCCTAAGTGTCTGCTCCCACTGGACCAGACCGTGGAGTGACAGCAGGCACAGTGCCTCACAGAGCTTTGCAGGCCTTGGGCTTGCTGCTCAGGGGCTCAGCCTGTGCCGTCCTCTTAGACTCGGGGATCGACCCAGAGCTGGGCTGGCTCTGGCCTTCCCAGATCACACTCCTTGACAGGAAGCTGGAGCCCTCAGAGGAGCACAGACCTGAAATACTGGCCATCTCAGAACAAAAGCCACTGAACACCATCACCATCGGAGGCAGAAGGAACATGACACGCTGCTTAAGAAGATGATGACACAGAACAGGAACAAGAAGAGATGAGTGCCCAGGGGTTCTGAGCCCCCACTGCATCCCTTTGGCACATGCAGAGGCCATGCGGGGAGCAGGGGGGGTGTGGTGAGGAGCCACGTCTCCCCCCCCCCCCGCCCCCGGCAACAGTAAGGCAGCACCGCCCCATCCCCACTGGCTGGTGTCACCGTGGGCCAACAGACTTGAACGTAGCACGCCACACTCATGCTGCCAAGGAGCAGGAAATCCTCAGCCTGAATGACAATCAGCAGATGCCAAAAGGACGCAGACATTGAACTTATCTGACAAGGGATTCAATAAAGTCATCAGAAAAGTGCTTTGCAAGCAATTACAAATGCACTTGAAATAAATGGGGGAAACTGTCAGCCAAGAAATAGGACATATAAATAAGAACCAAACAGAGATTTTAGAACTGAAAAATGCAACTAAATAAAAAACCTCCAAGCATGGGCTTGACAGCTGAACAGAGAGGACAGAGAAAAGAATTGGGTAATGTGAAGACGAACAATTGGAATCACCCAATCTGAAAAGCAGACAGAAAACAGACAGACAAGAAGAGCAGAGTTCCCAAGGGACCCGGGGACAACAGAAGGTCTCCTGTGTCACTGGGATCCTAGAAAGACAGGAGAAAAGAGGGCAGGGCTGAGAAAGTTGGGGAGAGAGAGCAACCTATAGATTCGGGAGGCTGAGAAAACCCTGACCGGATAAATGAGAAGAATGCCCGTCAGGACCCTTCAAGATCAAACCTGGAATGCTAAAGGCAAAGAAAGTGTCTTGAAAGCATCAAGAGGAAAGAGACGCCTTATCAACTAAGGAAAACCATTCACATCGTGGTGTATTTCTCATCAGAAACCAAAGAAGCCAAAGGAAGTGGCACCCTTTTCAAGCACTACGAGAAAAGAATTGTCAACCTAGAATTCTCTAGTAATCCAAAAAAAAAAAAAAATCCTTCTGTAATGAAGAAGAAATGAAGACATTGCAGGGAAAAGAAAATGAAAAGACTGTGTCCCCAGTAAGCCCACTGTGAAAAGATGGTTAAAAGAAGTTCACAGAACATAAAGGAAATGATGGAAGGAATCAAGGAATATTACAAAAGAAGAAAGAGTAAAAATTTGGCAAATACAATAGGATTTCCAACCCCTCTTGAGTTTTCTAAGTTGTGTTTGATGGTTTGAGCAAAAATTAGAAGATTGCATGGTGTGGTTCTCAAAGTTTGAAGAGGAAATATTTAAGACAATTATAACATAAATGAGGGATGGCAAAAGGGATGTTCTTGAACTAGTACAATATCTGGTAAAGGAATGTAAGTTTTCTACACCGTACACAAACTGGAAAGATGTCTACTCCAGTAGACTTTGATGTTATAGACACAAAATGTGATACCGAGACCAACCAGTAAAAAGGCTTTACAAAGTCATACACTCAAAAGCACAGTAGCGCACTAAAATGGAATTTTAAAAAGTGTTCAAGTAACCCACAGGAATGTATGAAAAAGAAAACAGAGAAACAGAGGGAACAAACAGAAAAGAAAATAAAGTGGCAGACATAAGCCACGACATATCAGCAATTACATTAAATGTAAACGGCCTACTTTATTTGTAATAGCTAAGACAATGCAAACAACAAAAATAGCCCTAAGTAGGTGAATGGTTAATCCAACTCTAGTGTACCCATTCAATGTAGTACTTACCAATATAAAAACATAAGTAATGATTCACACAACAGCTTAAATAGATCTCGAGAACATTATGCTGAGTGGAAAAAGCCAATCTGAACTGGCAACATGCTGTATGATTCCACGTGCACAACCTCTGTGAAATGACAAAATTATAGAGATGAAAAACAGACTGTGGTGCCAGGGTAGGAATTTGAGGGGAGGGGTGGGTGGGTCTATAAATGAGTAACTTTAAGGGGAGCTGTGTGGTGGTGGAAGAGGTCCATAGCTTGGTTGTGATGGTGGTGATGAAATGCAGATGAAATGAGAAAAGCTAACAGACATCATACCAATGGCAATTCCCTGCTTTTGACGCTCTACTGTAATTATGTAAAATGTAGCCACAGAGGGAAAGTAAATGAAGAGCACGGGGAAACTTCATGTTCTATTTTTTTTGCAGATCTATGCTTATTTTTTTACTTATTTACTTTTAAAGAGTTATTTATTTGAGAGAGTGTGTGTGTGTATGCATGTACGTGTGTGTGTGTGTGTGCATTTGTGTGTGCACAGGTGTGTGAGTGGGAGAGGGGCAGAAAGAGAGAGAGAGCAGAAGCAGACTTGCCACTGAGTGCGGAGCCTGATGCAGGGCTCAATCCCCAAACCCTGAGATCAGGACCTGAAACCAAGTATTTGACATTTAATGGACTGAGCCACTCAGGAACCCAGATCTAGGGTTGCTTTTAAATTAAAGTGTTTTTTAATGGGTAAGAGATTTGAAAAGATGCATCACCAAAGAGGATACCCAGAAGGGAAAGTGGTCCATGAAAAGATGCTCACCTCCATTAGCCATTGGGAAATGTACACGAAGACCACAAGTGATGACTACACACCTATTAAAACAGTGAAGATTAAAAAAAGAACCCTGACAATGAAATGCAAGGTGTTAACAAGAATGTGGAGCAACTGAAACTTACATGTGCTGGTGGGAATGCAGCCATGGTGCAGCCACTCTGGGAAGCAGTTTAGCAGTCTCTTATAAAGTCAACTGCATACTTACCGTGTGACCCACCAATCCCGCTCCTAGATATTTATTCCTGGGAGAAAAAAGAAAACTTTTGTTCACACGAAAAGCATGTACACTGAAGTTTATAGCAGCTCTATTCATGACTGCCAAACATGGGTAAAAACCCAAATTCCTTCAACAGGATAATGGGTAAATGGGTAAACAAACATGGTGCTTCCATATGGTGGGATACTCCCCAGCAACAAAAAGGGATGAACTACTGATAAATCCAATCGTGCGAATGAAGCTCAAAGGCCTTATGCTGCAGGACAGAAGACAGCCTCAAAGGGTCACATACCACATGACGCCATTTACTTGACATTCCTAAAGGACATTATTGAGAATGGAGAACACATCAGTGATGGAGCCACATAGGGAGTTTTTTTAGGTGGTGGAGTAGTTTCATAAGATTGTAGTGGTTTCAGGGCGCCTGGGTGGCTCAGTAGGTTAAAGCCTCTGCCTTCGGCTCAAGTCATGATCTCAGGGTCCTGGGATCGAGCCCCGCATCGGGCTCTCTGCTCAGCGGGGAGCCTGCTTCCCCCTCTCTCTCTGCCTGCCTCTCTGCCTACTTGTGATCTCTCTCTCTCTGTCAGATAAATAAATAAATAAATAAATAAATAAATAAATAAATAAATAATAAATAAGTTGTGGTGGTTTCATAAGTGGTTTCATAAGATTGAAGAGGAAATGTTTAAGACAATTATAACATAAATGAGGGATGGCAAAAGGATGTTCTTGAACAAGTACATTATCTGGTAAAGGAATGTAAGTTTTTCTACACATGCTGTAAAATTTCACGAACCCTCCCCCCCACACACACACACAAAGGACTGGTATCCAGGATGTATAAAGAACTCCTACAAACAAAAAAAAAATAGGCAAAAATCTCAATGAAACAATATGTATGACACTCAGAAACTTCAAAGTAAGAAAATACACAAATGTCATTAGAAAAAGTGCAGCTGAAAACCCCAATGAGCTACCACTTCACATCCCGTAGCACAACTAAAATCAATACTGACATCGAGACTTTTGTTTCCCTCCAAGGCAGAGTAATAGGGAATGGATTTACCTTCTTATGTAGAACAACAACAAAGAACATAAAAGTAGTGGAGAAAATATGTGAAACTACAGAGAGTGCGTATCAAACAATGTAGGACCGTGAGCCCTAAAAGAGGGGACGCCAGCAAGGTGAGCCCTACAATTGCAGGCCAACTGAGGAGAGTCCCCACTGCTATGGGGAGGAGGACCCAGAGGGAGCTGCAGCCTTCCTGGAGCTAGGGAGGCAGAGCCGGGGGTCTAGGAATCCAGGTTGGCTGGAGCTCACAAGACGGAGCACCAGAGAGGACAGACCTGCATGGACAGCACTCCCGAGATCCGCAGGGTGCTCCCTCAAGTCATCCCTGAGCACTGATCGGCACAGGTTCTACTAATCATTCAGGGAAAATACTAACAATTCTCTGCAAAGTCTTCTAGAATATTGAAGATGTTGTAATGTTCCTGAGGAGTCCACGTAGCCAGAATTATCCTGATGCCACAAGCAGACGGACATTATAAGAAGAGAAAATGGCAGACCGATATTCCTCATGAACATAGATGCAAAATTCTTAACCAAGTTGTAGCATATCCCATGGAGCAATATATAAAGAGGACAGTGCATCATGACGAAATGGGGTGTACCCCAGGAATGCACGGTTGGCTTGGTATTTGGACCATCGGGTAATACAATTAGATATATTAACAGACTAAAAAAAAAAATCAACATCAATTGTCTTAATAGATGAAGAAAATCAGTGGGTAAATTCTGACATTTGGATAAAAACTCAGCTCATTGGGAATACAAGAGAAGTTCCTCAACCTGATAGAGGGTATCTATAGAAAACTTGCCCCTGACATCATAGAAAACGAAACACAGCATGCTCGTGCCTCCTGAGAGGGGAGCCAGGTTGTTGACCCTCACCACTTTTCTTCAGCACTGTCCTGGCATTTCTAGCCAATGTAATAAAGCAAGAAAAAGAAATGAAAAGTATCCAGAATTGAAAGTGAAATGTAAAAGTGTCTCTTTTCACAGATGACACCACATCTGTGTAGAAAATCCTACAGAATTTACGGGGGGAAAAAAACCACTAGAAAGAACAAGTGGGTTTAGGAACGATACACGTTCGATGCGCTAACATCAGTGTTATTTCTTCACGGCAGCAACAAGTAACGGAACCGGAAACGAGAAGAAGTAAGACCGGCTAAAGTACACCTGGTTTCTAGGCTCCAAGGAAGGAGCTGGACCACAGAGCAGGTCGAAGACTCAGAAACCAGGGGTGGCTGCTGAGTTGGGACAAGGGAACACATGCCCTCCTGAGTCCTCTGGGCCAGCCAGGCTGGCGGGAACACTGTCCCCCTGGGTGGGAAAGAAGCTGATGGGGAAGCCGGTCGGAAGGTCTGGGGAGCTGACACCCGCCTCTTTAGCCGGGGCAGGGCTGGCAAGGGATGCACACCTGCCCCGCCCTCGCTGATGGAGCCCACGGGGGGCACCGGGGGCGACAGAAGGAGTGAGGTTCTTGGTGTGGAGTCGGAGACTGTGGGCAGGTCCTGGGCAGTGCAGGAAGGACGGCACCGCCCAGGCCATGTAGCTCAGCCTCGGCCCCTGGGGGCTGAGCTGGGATCCACCAGCTCTGGAGTCCTCTGGGGATCAAGCCCTCTGCACCTACTGCACACCGGCTGGGGCAGCACGATTGCAGGAGAGTCTCCGCATCTGGGGGGCAGGCACGCTGAGGGCTGAGGAGGGGCGGGGCCTGCTCCACCCACCGCGAAGCCGGGACTCCTGCAGGTGGGGGACCTGGCAGAGACCCTTGGGGCCTCATGCACACCGCACTCAGCCTCTCCACGTGGTGGCAGTGTCGGCCCAGAAGCCCAGCTGTCACAACCAGCATGTCGGGCAGAACGTGTCATTTACGGGTGAGCGAGCGAGGCCCCAGGGGCTCCCCATGGACGGCCAGCACCCCAGGACGGCTCGCCCACAGTCCCCACGGTGGTGGGGACAGGATGGCAGAACTCCACTGTGCCTCTCTCTACCCCACATCCTGCTTCCTTATGGTGCTAAGACTCTCCATCCGTGGCTTCCTGCGCCAGGAATCAGTGGAGGCCAAGACCCAATGGCCCTTCCTCCCAGATGCTCTGGGTCCCACGACTCTGTGGCTGGGAGAGGCCAGCTTACTCCCTCAGGGACAGTGCACAGCGTGGCTACTTGGGGAGCTCGGTGCCCCTCCACGACTCGGGGTTCCACCCTTCTCCCCGCAGATTCCCACATCACCAGGCCACTCCCATCCACCCGATTGACCTGGGACAGCGAGGTCAGGAGTACTGCACACTGTGAGGGGCACGGGGTCTGCCACACCTGCTAGGGGGCCGTGTCCTAATTGGAGCCAGGGGCAGGAGGTTGGGGTGCCCGTGCAGTGAGCCACACAAGCAAGGGCTGCACACCCCAGAATGCACAGGGGTCTGGGCGGTGGGACAGAGCCCACAGTGTTCACTCTCCAGGCCTTTGACGGCAGCCTCCCACGGGACACCCACAGGTGCAGGCTGTGCGGCTGGTGACCCCCCAGCAGAAAGGCAGGGAGGACCCTGGAGGAGAGGTCCAGGCACCCCTGGCTCCCTGTCCCCACGCTGCACCTGGTCCCTCTGTGCACAGAGGGCTGATCCGGGGCTCCAGCCTCGGCCAGGGGTGGGGAGCACCCACCGTGGAGGAGAACTTGAGAGGCATAGGGTCGTTCTCGGAAGGACTGCCCCAAACGCCCGTGAGCGCCCTAACCCGGAGAACCCCAGCACGCAGAGACAAACCGCAGGGACGCTGCGTGCTCCCCGCGGGAGCACACCCCACACACACCCTCTCTGCCCCACCTTGAGGCCCCGAGCCCCCCGCTCAGCTCGGGAAGGACTTACCTTTGTGGCACAGGTGACCCACAGGGACCCCCCGCCCCAGGCCCGCCTGGGGTCCCCCTGGCCGTGAGCCACTGGGAGCTTCCTGGGACGCGGGCCCCAGCAGCCACACGAGGCGCTCCAGAAGTGACGAATCGGACTGACGACCACATTCGTTGTTGGGACCGAGTCCCTCGCTAATCCGAGCAGCGAGGTGCTCCTCCGGGCTGGGGTTCCATGGACGCTGATGAGGGGCAGAAGGTCTGGCTCTGAGGGCCAGCCCCACTGGGACAGCGGCCGCCCTTGAGCGACCCCCGAGGGATCAGGCTCCCAGGGCCTCCTCCTGCCCCTGCCCGCAGCCCCTCTGAGCTCACAGCCCCACAGGGCCGCCCCGCCCCTCCTCTGCCAGGAAGCAAGTGAGTAGATGGGGGCTCTGAAGTCTGGGTCCCGCTCCCCAGGACAGGAGGGACTGGCCCCTGAGTGCCTGACACCGACAGGCAGCTCACTACCTCGCAAAGCAAACTGCTCCCCCCTCTGGCCTCCCAGAGCTCCTGGGCCTGGGCCTTCTTCCCCCGGGGGCCTATTCTGGGGCCTCTGGGAGCCCCCTGGGGGCCCCTTCCCCCAGGTCACCCGCAGACGGGGAGCACTTCGGCAGACTTGCAGTGCCGACTACCAAGGAAGACTGCAGGACAGCAGGGGGCGCTGTGAGGCCTAAGGGAGCCAGGCCCGCAGCTGGCACAGCCGGAGCAGGGCGCGGAGCAGGGGCACCCAGCAAACCCTCGCCAGGCTGCCCTCTACCCTAGGGCCAGGCAGCAGAATTTCCACCTAAAAAGCAGGAAGCTGGAAAGAACGGCACCCCAACCCCGTGAAACAGACCCCCGAGTTTCAGCGATGCCCAGGAAACAGGGCAGGACCCCACTCCCCCCTCTATATGAGCTTCCCAGGGTCCCTGGAGGGCTGGTGGTCCCTGCCATCCGGACCCAGGATGCCCCTGGATGCCCCGCAGGCCAGCCTTCCCTCCAAGGTCCTGCGCCCCTCGTCTCCGCATCCGGAGAGGGGCCAAGACTCTCCCCAAGACCACAGCGGGGGAAGGAAGAGTTCTGGAAGCCCCCAGCCCGGGGCGGCCACAAAGACATGCCCAGACGCACATCCTCAGGGAACTCTCCCACTCTCTCTCCCCCTGCACCTCAGGGGGCTGCCCAGCTCATCCCCCCTCCCCATCCCCTATGCAGCAGAGGCGGGGGCAGACGGAGCCCCAGGGGGCCTGGCAGGTGAGAAGACTGTGCCCTCCTGCTCCATCTGTGTAGCCAGCAGCCTCTGGGGGCTCCCCATAAGGCCCCTAACCCCTGGCCCCACAGCTGGGGAGCCTGCTGCCTCAGCTCGCCCCCCCTCACAGCCCAGGGCCCCGGTAATGCGATAATTGGGTGGGATTTTCGCTGAGAGAGAGGGGAAGCCCAGAGGAGGGTGAGCCAGCTCTCCGCCCGCCCACCCCACTTCATTCCAGAATCTTCCCTCCTTCCCGCTGCAGGTGGGGGGCTGGTGGGGACTGCGGGAGGGGGGACAGGTAGAGGGTCCAGGCGTGCATAGACTTAACTGGATATCCCAAGGTGGTGTGGAGGAAAGTTTCCTTGAAACTTTTTGAAGGGCTTTTGCTCCCTACCCGGGAAGAGATCCTGACCCGTCACCCAGGGGACTCACCCCTGCAGCTGGCTGCCTCCGCAGATGCGGAAACCATGAGGGGCAGGGGCGGCATGGCATGGGTCTGGTCGGCCTCGGGTTCTCAGCACCAAGCCCGGAGGCTGCCCAGAGAGGGGGCCACACGCCTACCTCAGGGCCTCTCCGGGGGGCCCCCCACACTGCAGGCCAGGTGGTGATGCCTGGCCGAAGGGCTCTCGTGGGGGAGCAGGCATCAGAGAAGAGCCCGGAGTTGGGGTTTCTAGCTGTAGTTCTGCTCCCCTCAGCTCCGAGGCAGTGACATGAGTTCCCGCTGTGTTTACCGCAAGGCACCCTAAGCCTGACTGGTGTTCCACCGCGGGCAGGGCAGGCAGACCCTCTCACCTGTTATGTGCCCAGGGACGGCTGGGGAGAGTTCAGGATTTGGTCTTCTTTTCCCCAGCCGAACTCCCCTGGTGACCCTCTCGCCTACCCCAGAAGGTGCAAGCAGGGCGTCAAGGTGGGCCCCAGGGTGGGTCCTGGCTAGCTGCTCCTCGAGACTTTGGATAATTCACCTTCCCTCTCTGGTCTGCCCTTCCCCATCAACTAAATCTAAAGGCTCACCGACATGGTCAGAAATCCCTTCTGGATGAAGAGACCAGCGCACTGGGCAGACCCCGAAGTTGGAGGTCCCAGAGAGAGGGATGCGGGCTGCACTGCCTTGGCTAGGAGGCGCCTGGGACAGGGCCCCCTCCTTCCTGGTGGGGTGTGCCGGAGAAAATGGAGGGGTCCACTCCTGCGCTCCAGACACCCCGTGTACCAATGCAGACCTTCAAGTAAGGGGCCGCAGCCTGGCCGCCCCCCCCCCCCGCCCCCGGGCTCCCCACACACTGTCCCCACGGCAGGCTGCCTTCACCACCGCCCCGCTCCGCCCCGGAGCCAGCGGGCAGCTCCGTTCCCAGCGGACCAGCGGGGAGCGGCTCGAGGGATCGGCCTCGGACGAGTGGACCCCCCCAGGCGAGGAGATGGAAGAAAGGGACAGAGGGACAGCAGCCCCGCCACGTTGCGAGCAAGAGACCGAGCGCATGACAGAGTAGCAGCGGGGAGCGAGAGCGGGACATTGCGTCCCACGGCGAGCGCAGGGCGCGCGGGGCTCCACACCACTGCGCGGCCCAGGAGTTGGGGCAGGCGCGGCCCTGCACCTTGGGGGGGGCTCCTGCGGACCACGCTGCCCCCAGCCCCCGCCAGCCGCCCGAGCAGCGGCCCTTGGAGCCGGCGCATCTTTGCGCACCCCGCGCACCCCGCAGCCACGGGAGGGGCCAGCGCCGCCGCCGCAGCCCCAGCTCCAGGGCCCCGCCCGCCCCCGGCCCGCCCCGCCCCGGCCCTGGCCCCGGCCCCGGCGGGCGCCCCCCGCGGCGCTGCCCCGCCCCTGCCGGCCCGCGCCGCCCCGGGCCCCGGCCCGCCGCCCGGCCGCCGGCCCACCTGGCGCAGCGCCGCCCTCGGAGCCCGCGCACCGGCGCACACCCGCGCACCCCGCGCACCTCGCGGCCGCAGGAGGGCCCAGCGCCGCCGCCCGCCAGCTCCCAGGGCCCGGCCCGCGCCGGCGCCCGTGCTCTCGGGGCGGACTCCGGCCCTCGGCGCTCTCCCGCCCGGCGATGGCCCCGCTCGGATACCTCTTATTCCTCTACGGCCTGAAGCAGGCGCTGGGCAGCTACCCGATCTGGTGGTGAGTCCCCCTCGCGCTCGCCCTGGTCTCGCTCGGAGCGGCCCCGAGCCGCCGTCCCCTCGGGCAGGGCCCCGCGGTGGCCCGGAGCCCGCGCCCTGCCCCTCCGACTCCGCGCGCGCGGGCGGGTTGTTTTCCTTGGCGGCCACTTTCGACCTGTTCGGGCCGGGGCCGGGACGCGGGTGTCGGAGCTTCCGGGGACATCGGTGTCCCGGGCCTAGAGGGTCCCCCGGCGTCGGAAGGGGCGCAGCGGCTGGGGAGAGGCGGGAACACGGTCCGCACAGATGGCACCAAGGGCCGGGCAGCCCGCGGCCAAAGGACGCGGGGAGGGCGAGCGGGTGCAGCTCGGGGAGAGGGAGCGGTTCCTTGAGGACCGTGTGTTGCGCACACGCGCACCTTAAAACAAAGTCGGTGAGACAAGACCGAACAGCTTGGGGCCGCGCAGTTACGTAAGGACAGCGGGACCCGCCGCCGCCGGGAGCCCCTGCCGCCGCTCGGGCTGGCTCCGTGTGGGTGGGTGCTGGGGGAGCCCTCTCCGCCGGCCCCCGTCTGCAGCGGGAGGCAAAGGGGGGCTGCCGTGGAAGAGAGACAAGGCATCCGGTTGGCAGGCTCTGGAGTGAGGCCCCGCGTTGGAGAAGGCTGGGGGCTGCCTCCTCCCCCCAGAGGGGGCCCGTTTCAGAGACCCTTGGAAATCTGACGATGGGAACGCAGATGAACCAAAGGGAGGGTCCCGTGGGGCCACTGCGCAAATATCTGGGGGGCCGGGGGGTGGGGGGCAGTCAGGGTTACCCTCCCAACGGCGGCTAATGTGGCCGAGCCCCCAGCGGCGAAGGTCTCCCAGCTGGGGGGCGGGGGAAGCGGGGGCGGCGGCGTGCGGGGTTGCGCTCCTAGAAGCCCAAGATCTGACCAACGTAGTCGGGGGGAGGCGGCCAGAAGGCCCCGAGTCGGAGAGCAGGCTCCCCACACACATGCTTGCGGGCGCGCGCACACACACGCGCACACACGCACACACAGGAACCTTCTCCGACGGCTTGCCTGGAATTATAATAATTACGCCGAGGGGAAGGGGGGGAAACCGAGCGAGCCGAAGTACATCTAATCCGATAATAATTTTTCTCTTCGAGATGGCTCAGGAGCAGGGGCGCCCGGGTGGGGACGCAGGTCCCGGCGCAGCCAGGCGGGGCGGGGCGGGCGGGGAGGCCCGGGCCGGTCCACCGACGTGGAGCGGCGGCTGGGGCGCACCTCGGGGACCCCGGCGGCCCCCACCGGCCCCCAGGGGCGCGCGCCGCACCTGCAGCGTCCTGTCGCCTCGGGGCGTGGGCTGGGGCGGCGGGGACACTGACGCCCGGCCGGCCGGCCGCGGGGAGCCGGGGGCACGTCCGAGAGAGCGCTGAGGCCGCCGGCTTTGGCGCAGGCTTCTAATTAGAACCGCCGTTCGCCGCGTTCCCGGGCGCGGGAGGAAGCGCCCTTCGCCCCCGCGCTGCTCCGGAAAGGAAGGGCCTTGCCGCCAGCCTCCTGGCCACCCCACACCTCGGGGTCTCTGCCGTCCCTGGCCTTGACCTCCCCGCACACACAGGCAGGCGCCTGGGCCACACGTGTTCCGTCTGAATGGGCCCGCACAGGCTCCGAGGCAACCCCGCATTTTCCAGGTCCCTGCGGAGGGGTCTCTCCGCCCTGCAGTCCGCCCGAGCAAGCGTGGAGAGCAGCCCTCCGGCCCCAGAGAGAAGGGCTGCCGAGGGACCCCCCCTCGGTGATGTTTCCTGCGGAGACGGGGCTCTGGCAGCACGACCTCAGGGCCCCACGGGAGGGCTGCTCTGCCCTCCTCTGTGCCCGCAGACCAGCTGCACAGGGCCGGGGAGCCTTGTCCCTGGGGCGCGCGCGCGGACCAGCCGGCGGGGCTCCCAGAGAAGCCTCGGCTTCCTAGCAGGGAAGCCTCTCCACCCCCACGCCCTACCTGGGGCGCTCCCGCGCTCCTCCTTCCCCTGCCCTCCCTCCCGGCAGTGGGGCCAGGGTCCCCCTCTTTATAACTTCTCGCCTTCACGCCCAGCCTCCCTAATTGGTCCTTCTGTTTCATCCTCCCTCCCCCAGACGGGGCTGCTGGCCCCCCTTCCCCCCACACCTTGCATATAAAAGTGAAAGTAACGGGGGCCTTCTCACCTGCGGGAGCCCCGGGGAACAGCGAGGAAACAGCCCAAATCGGGAGTAATTAGGCTCTTGAAGCTGGTGTGTCTCCCCGCGGGAGGGTGGAGGAGAGGAGGGGCGGCGCTGCTGGCAGCTGCCCGGCGGGAATTCCAAGGGCCACCCGCTCCCGCTCCCGAGCCTGCGGAAACGTCCCTCGCCCTGCCGGGGCAGGTCCCAGCCAAGCCGCAGAGAGACAGACACACAGTCCCAAGACCCCAGCGCGGGGCGCGAGCCTTGGGGGCCCCTCCCATGGCGGACGGAGGGGGTCTCCCGGAGAAGGGACCCGGAGGCGACAGAGGGGCGAGCTGTGGGTCCCTCCCCTGTCCCCCGGGAAGGCCTGTGTCAGCTCAGCCTGGCAGCAGGGGACACACCGACCCGGGGAACAGGACCCTGTAGGCTCCAGGGCTCCGTGGGCCGCTCGGAGCCCCCCTCCTGGGCCTGAGTCTGGGCTGAGGGCACCTTGTCACCCCCTGGGCCCCACCTGGGCCCTGCAGGCCGGCCTGGCTTCTGTCCTGCCCGCCCCCAGCAGGAGGCCAGGCCCCTCGCTCCCCGCCCTACCGGGGGCTCTGCCCCATTCCCACCTTTTCCTGCTCGCTCTGCCCCTGCCCCGCAGCCTCGCTGCCCGGGACCCACAGCTGCCTGTCCCCTCGCCAGTCACAGCCAGGCTCTGGGTCCCCAGCACAGAGGCCGCGCGGGCTGGTGCCGAGGTCACCCGGGCTGGCCCAGGACCCACCCCTGCGAGGCCGCCCCTCGGTGAGATCTGCGGCCTGGGCCGTGCTCCCCGCGCACTGCTCCCCCGTTCTCGCCCCCCCACTGCCCGCACACATCCTCGCCAGCTGAGGACGCCCAGCTGAGGCCCTGCTTGCCCCCACCTCCCAGAACCTCCTGTCTGCGTGGCCCTCCCCTGTGCCGCCCCTCTGGCCCCCACTGTCTGTGGGGTGCAGGTGCACCTCGAGGTCCCAGGGCGGGTGCCCTTGCGGCCCCAGCCCCAAGGGGGCGAGGGGGAGGGGACAGCTGCTGGTGTGAGGGTGGGGCCCACGCACGAGACTCCCCCCAGCCGCCCTGCCCTCAGCGAGTCTGCACCCCTGCGCCCCTCCTCAGACAGCCCTGCCCGTCGGTGTCTGTCTCTCCGCGTCTCTGTCTCCCTGTCTCTCTCTGCAGCCCGGAGGCTGGTGGGGTCAGTAGCTAGGCCCCGGAGGACTGCAGGCTGCGGGCGGCCCCCTCTGGTGCTGGTGGGGCAGGGCTCCAGGTGCTGGGAGCAGTGTCCCCCCACAGAGCCACCAGTGGCCACCCTTGTGTGCGGGACACGGTCTGAACCCCTGCCTCACCAGGCAGGCAGGCTTGTCTCCGACTCTCCGGAGCACAGTGCCGGCCTCCCCCACCCCTCCGGGTCCCCTGGCCTGGCGCCCCACACTCTCAAGACTGTCTCTCCCAGGCCCCGGGGTCCCTGATCTCACGGGACTGCTCCTTCATAAGAGGATTGTCTGCGGCATCTGCATAAACCAGCTAGAGTCCTTGGTGGCCGGCGGGAGGCCCGGCAGCTAAGCTAACGCAGTCAGTCGGCGAGGAATTGTCTCCTTTAGCCAAGAGCGGTAAAGCCACACTTCCCGCGGTGGGTCCTGCGTGCAGATCCCGGCCGGCAGGGCAGGAGGGGCCCTGTCCCTGTCCCACCACAGGAAAGCGGGGCCTGGAAACCCCACTGGCCCTGAGAGTCCCAGTCACACCGGATCCCTGTCCCCTGGCCCCCCGTGGACTAGTGTCCCCCCACAGGCCGGCCAGCCTGGGCGGGGATCCCTTGTGGACCAGCGTCCCTCCACGGGCCAGCCAGCCTGGGCGGGGATCCCCCCGTGGACTAGTGTCCCCCCACGGGCCGGCCAGCCTGGGCGGGGATCCCTTGTGGACCAGCGTCCCTCCACGGGCC
>JAQQSY010000021.1:71430-82544 GCA_028646535.1 Procyon lotor
CTAGGATCTTGTTGAGAATCGTGGCATCCATATTCATCAGGCTTATTGGTCTGAAAATCTCCTTTTGGATGGGGTCTTTGCCTGGTTTGGGGATCAGAGTAATGCTGGCTTCATGGAAAGAGTCTGGAAATTATCCTTCCATTTGTACTTTTTGAAAAAGCTTCAGGAGAATAAGTATTATTTCTTCCTTGAATGTAAATAGTATTCCCCAGGAAATCCGTCAGGTCCTGGACTCTTGATTTTGGGAGGCTTTGGATCACTGTTTCAATCTCATTTCTACATATTGGTCTATTCAGGTTTTCAATTTCTTGCTGTTTCGGCCTTGGAAGATTATGGGTTTCCAGGAATGCATCCATTTCTTCTAGGTTGTTTAACTTATTGGCATGTCGTTGTTGATAATAATTTTTTTTAAAGATTTTATTTATTTGACAGAGAGAAACACAGCAAGAGAGGGAACACAAGCAGAGGGAATGGTAGCGGGAGAAGCAGGCTTCCTGCCAAGCAGGGAGCCCAATGCAGGGCTCGATCCCAGGACCCTGGGATCATGCCCTGAGCTGAAGGCAGACACTGAACGACTGAGCCACCCAGGCGCCCCGATAATAATTTTTGATGATTGTTTCTATATTCCTAAGATTAGTCATGATATCTCCCCTTTTATTCATAATTTTGTTAATTTGGGTCCTCTCTCTTTTCCAATGGGTTAGTTTGGCCAGTGGCTTATCGATCTAATTGCTTCTTTCAAACAACAACTTCTGGATTCATTTATGTGTTCTACTGTTTCTCTAGTTTCTATCTCCTTGATCTTTGCCCTAATCTTGATTATTTCCATTCTTGTGCATGGTGTTGCCTTAATATGTTGTTGATTTTCAAGGCCTCTAAAGAGTAAAAAGAGCTGGTGTATTTGGCACTTTTCAATTTTTTTAAGGAGGCTTGGATGGCTATGTGTTTTCCCCCTAGGACAGCCTTTGCCATATCCCATAGGTTTTGCATCGATGTGTCTTCATTCTCATTGGTCTCCATGAGTTGTTTAAGCTCATCTTTGATTTCCTGGTTGATCCCAGCATTCTTGATCAGGATGGTCTTTAGTCTCCAAGTGTTTGAATTCCCTCCAAACTTCTTCTTTTGGTTGAGTTCCAGTTTCAGAGCATTGTGGTATGAGAAAATGCAGGGAATCATCTTTATCTTTTGGTATTGGTTGGGTCCTGATTTGTGGCTCAACATGTGGTCTATTCTGGAGAAAGTTCCATGTGCACTCGAGAAAAATGAGTATTCTATTTTTTTAGGGTGGAATGTTCTGTATATATCTATGAGGTCCATCGGGTCCAATGTGTCATTCAAAGCTCTTGTTTCTTTATTGATTTTCTGTTTATATGATCTGTCTGTTACTGAGAGTGGCATGTTAAGATCTCCTACTATGATTGTATTCCTATCAATGTGACTCTTTATTTTGATTAACAGTTGGTTTATGTAGTTGGCTGCTCTTATGTTGGGGGCTTAAATATTTACAATTGTTGGATCTTCTTGGAGGATAGACCCTTTCAGAATGATGTAGTGTCCTTGGTATCTCTGATTACAGACATTAGCTGAAAATCTAATTTATCTGATAAGAGAATTGCTACCCCAGCTTTCTTTTGTGCCCATTGGCATGAAACATGGTTCTCCATCCTTTCACTTTCAGTCTGGATGTATGTTTTGGTTCCAAATGTGTCTCTTGTAGACAGCATATGGATGGGTCCTGCCATTTTATCCATTCTGCAACCCTGTGCCGTTTTATGGGAGCATTTAGGCCATTCTGGTTGAGAGTGATTACTGAAAGATAAGTGTTTAATGACATCATGATGCCGTGTAGTCCTTGTTTCTATTGATTGTAAATTTCTGTTCTAAGTCACTCATAGGTTCTCTCTACTTTTATAGAACCCCCTTTAATATTTCCTAGAGTGCTGGTTTCTTGGTCACATACTCTTTTAATCCTTGTCGATCTTGGAAGCTCTTTAGTTCTCCATCCATTTGGAATGTCAGCCTTGCTGGATAAAGTATTCTTGGCTGCATGTTCTTCTCATTTAGTGCCCTGAATATGTCTTGCCAGCCCTTTCTGGCATGCCAGGTTTTGTGGACAGGCCTGACGTTATTCTGATGGGTCTTCTACCGTATGTAAAGGATCTCTTCCCCCTAGCTGCCCTCAGGATCTCTTGTCAAAAATTATAATTTGCAAATTTTACTATGATGTACCTTGCTGTATTTCTAGACTCATTGATGTTGGCAGGTGTCCTTTCTGCCGCTAATACTCGAAACCTTGTTGCATTCCCCAGATTGGGGAAATTTTCATTCAGAATTTGGTCAGCTATATCTTCTAGTCTTCTGTCTTTCTCTTCTCCCACTGAGTTTCCAATAATCCTGACGTTGGAACGTTTCATGGTGTCATTTATTTCCCTAAGTCTCTTCTCATGATTCCTGAGCAGTTTGCTCTAGCTCTCCTCCTGTCCCTTCTTCTCTACCATTTTATCCTTTAGATCACAAATTCTATCTTCCGTCTCCATAACTCGAGCTGTTAAACTATTTAGATTGGATTGGTTTAGCACTCCTTACATCGGCTATACTGGCTTTCATTTCTGCCCTTGTAGATTCTTTGTTCTCCATCCTAGCCCTTGCCTGGATAATTGTCACCCTGAATTCCCTTTCTGACGTACTGTTAATGTCCTTGTCTAATAGTTCTGAGGGAGAGGGCGTAGTCTCTGGGTTCTTCCTCTGTTGAGTGTTCCTCCTCCTAGTCATTTTGATAAGAAATGGATGCTAGGATGTGTAGTTGGATATTTCACCCGCGATCCAGACAGGCTGAACTCTGGAAGGTTTAGGAGCATTTGGGATTCACCACCAAAAAGAAAGAATAAGGGTAAGAAAGATAGAGAGAAACAGAAAAAGAGGGGATCCCAGCCAGAATGGGCCCCAACAATAAGATTTATGAAGTATGCAGACTGACACGAGCAAATATATAGACTGACAAAAATAGATGACAAGAAATAAAAGAACCTAGTCTGAATGAACCCCAGGAATGTGATTATATATAATACCAGAACAAAAGCAAATGGGTAGAAACGCTGACAGAAGGATAGGATGGGAAGGTGGTTATAACTCCTCGTGTGCGAGGAATGTTATATGAGGGCTTCCTGGGTTTATCGTTGTATTAAAGCCTCTAGTTGTAATGTTAATTAGTTAAAAAAAATAAAAACAAAAACAAAATCAAACCAAGACATGTGAAAACAAGGGAATTTAAAAAAGAAAACAGAAAAGAGAGAAAGAAAAATAAAAACTTGTATCTATGAAATATACAGGTTTGAGGGTTTTATCAGGCACTTAATATATTGATTTCCCCGGATGTTGGGGATTTAAAGTCTTATGGGGACCCTGTGGTTATAGTCCTTTTGTTTTTTTTGACTTGTCTTCTGGGGGAGGGGTCTGGTGTGTTGTTTTCCAGTCAATCTTGCTTGGGTTGTGTCACCCTGCCCCCCAGTCAAGGGGCAGAGCTCTGTGGAACCCGGTTTCTCAGTCTCTAGCTCTCTGAAGGCTTTTGGCCTTTTATACCTTTTTATCCTTCTCAGAGAGTCTAAGGGAGGAATCTGCCTGTCCATACACAGACCTCCCCATCACAGAGAAGCCACAGTCTGCTCCCCTCTGTGTGGTCCAGAACAGACCCTCCCCTCCGCAAATCTCCCAGGGCAGCCTGTCCCAGGTGGCCTGCACTCAGCAGTTTGGCGACTCTGCAGGCTCTGGCAGGGCATGGCCCGATTCTTGCCAAGATTAGTGCACCGGTTCAAACAGTTCTTGCCTTCAGGGGTGCACCATCTAGAGAGCGCTGTATCCAGAGTAAAGCTGTGGGCTCTGGGACCCCAGCAGACACTCTAAGTTGCTTTCAGGAGCACGCACACCTGGCCCACAAAATGGTGCGGTCTCTCTTTGTGGAGAGTGGTGTCCTTCCTGGGGTGTGGGCCAAGGCAGGAACCCACGCCCACCCCCTTCCACTCGCTGCTCCTTAGAACCTTATGCTCTTTTTAAGTGTTTTTAACCAGGCTCTACGTTATTGCCACTCCTCAACCACCAGGCGCTTTCTTTTGAGGTATTACTGTCCTTGTGCCTCTTCTGGTGGCTCCCTTCCCCTTTTGTTTATCCTCTGATATGAGACTGTTTCCAGTGTTCCAGCTTTGCTTTACCTCTCTGCTGCTGTCTTCTGCTCCCGTAGAGATCCAGAAGGGAAAAGTCTTGCTCCTCAGATTGATTTCATGGGTGTTCAGTGTGGTCTGGTGGATATCCAGCTCACTTTTGGGGACAGGTTGCAACAGGGTCTCCTACCTCTCCGCCCAGTATAGACATTTTAACAATGTTTACTCTTCTGAACCATGAGCAAGGAATGCTTTTCCACCTTTTTGTGTCTTCTTCAATTTCTTTCAGGAGCTTTGTGTAACTACTCTTGTAAAGATCCTTTATCTCTTTGGATGGTTTATTCCCAGGTATCTTAAGGTAATTGGTGTGACAGCAAATGGAATCGATCTCTAATTTCCATTTCCATATTTTCCTTGTGATTGTATAGGAAAGCAACCGATTTCTGTGCATTGATTTTGTATCCTCCCACATTACTGAATTGCTGTATGAGTTCTACTAATTTGGGTGTGAAGTTTTTTAGGTTTTTGATATAAAGAATCATGTCATCTGTGAAGTGAGAGAGTTTGATTTCTTCATTGCCAATTCGAATAGTTTTTGTATCTTTTTGTTGTCTGATTGCTGTCGCTAGGACTTCTAGCACTATGTTGAACAAGAGTGGTGAGAGTGGGCATCCTTGTCATGTTCCTGATCTCAAAGGGAAGGCTGTCAGCTTTTCCCCATTGAGAATGATATTCGCTGTGGGCTTTTCATAGGGAGACTTTATGATGTTGAAGAATGTTCCTTCTATCACTTAAGTTTGAAGAGTTTTAATTAGGAAAGATGCTGAATTTTGTCTAATGCTTTTTCTGCATCTATTGAGGGGACCATATGGTTCTCCTCTCTTTTCTTATTGATCTTTTCTATCACATTGATTGATTTGTGAATGTTGAACCAACTTTGCATCCCAGGGATAAATCCGACCTGGTCATGGTAAATACACTTTTTAACGTGCCTGTTGGGTCCTATTAGCTAGGATCTTGTTGAGAATCTCGGCATCCATATGCATCAGGGATATTGGTCTGGAATTCTCCTTTTGGATGGGGTCTTTGCCTGGTTTGGGGATCAGGGTAATGCTGGCTTCATAGAAAGAGTCTGACAGTTTTCTTTCTGTTTATATTTTTTGAAACAGTTTCAAGAGAATAGGTATTATTCCTTCCTTGAATATTTGGAAAAATTACCCAGGGAATCGGTCAGGTCCTGTACTTTGTTTTTTGGGAGGTTTTTGATCACTGCTTCAATCTCATTACTAGATATTGGTCTATTCATGTTGTCAATTTCTTCCGTTTTCAGTCTTGGAAGATTGTGGGTTTCCAGGAATGCATCCATTTTTCTAGTTTGTTTACCTTATTGTAATATAGCTGTTGATAATAACTTTTGATGATTGTTTCTATTTCCTTTGAATTAGCCATGAATTCTCCCCTTTTATTCATAATTTTGTTAATTGGGGTCCTCTCGTTTTCTTTTGGATGAGTTTGGCCATTGGCTTATCACTCTTATTGATTATTTCATAAACCCAACTTCTGGATTCATTGATACCTTCTACTGTTTCTCTACTTCCTACCTCATTGATCTCTGCTAGAATCTTATTTCCCTTCTCGTGCGTGGGGTCGGCTTCCTTTGTTGTTGATTTTCCAGTTCTTTAAGGTGTAAAGAGAGCTGGTGTATTCAAGATTTTTCAGTTTTTTTGAGTGAGGCTTGAATGGCTATGAATTTCACCCTTAGGACCGCCTTGGACATGTGTATAGATTTTGGAACGATGTGTCTTCATTCTCATTGGTCTCCATGAATTGTTTAAGTTCATCTTGATTTCCTGGTTGATCCAAACGTCCTTGAGGAGGTCGGTCTTTAGCCTCCAATTGTGTGAATCCTTCCACACTTTTTCTTGTGCTTCAGCTCCCGTTTCAGAGCATTGTGGTCTGAGACGATGCAGGGAATCATATCAGCCTTTTAGTATCATTTGAGTCCTGATTTGTGACCCAGTATGTGGTCTATTCTGCAGAAAGTTCCATGTCTGCCTGAGAAGAATGATTATTCTGTTGTTTTAGGATGGAATGTTCTGTCTATATCTATGAGGGATGTCTTCTTTTTCTCTCTCTCTCTGTCTCTCTCTACCGTTTTTTTTATCCTGATTCTTTATTTTTGTTGGTGAGTCCCAATTGCTCCAAAACCTTCCAGGGTGCACCCTGCCTAGATCGTAGGCAATATATCCAACAATACATCCTCTCATTCATTTCTCAAAAAATGGCTAGGAGGAGGAACACCCAACAGGGGAAAACCCAGAGACTGCACCCTCTCCCTCAGAACTACTAGACATGGACATAAACAGTATGTCAGAAAGGGAACTCAGGGTGACAGTTATATAGGCAATGGCTAGGATGGAGAAAAACATTAATGACAACATAGAATCCCTAGGGGCAGAAATGAGAACAAGTATAACTGATATAAGTAACGCTATCAGTGAGATCCAATCCAATCTAAATACCCTAACAGCTCCAGTTTGGAGACATAGGATAGAATTAGTGATCTAGAGGATAAAATGATAGAGAAGATAGGTCAGGAGGAGAGCTGGAGCAAACTCCTCAGGAATCATGAGAAGAGACTTAGGGAAATAAATGATTCAATGTAACATTCCAATGTCAGAATTATTGGAATCCCAGAGAGGGTAGAGAAAGCAGAAGACAAGAAGATATAGCTGACTAAACTCTGAATGAAAATTTCCCCAATCTGGGGAATGGGACAAGTGTTCGTGTCCTAGAGGCAGAAAGGGCAACTGCCAAGATCAGTAAGTCTAGAAAGATGCCCAGACACAAACTGTAAAATTTGCAAATTATAATTGTAGATAAGTGGTCCAGAGGGCAGCTAAGGGGAAGAGATACCTTATATAAGGAAGAAGACCCATCTGAATAACGTCAGACCTGCCCACAGAAACCTGGCAAGCCACAAAGGGCTGGCATGTTGTATTCAGGGCACTAAGTGAGAAGAACATGCAGCCAAGAATATGTATAACTTACTAACTGAAATAACTTTTATAGCACCTTAATATTGTATTCCAAGAATGCATGGATATGGTACCAAAAAACCAGAGGGTAAAATGATGGTTCCATAACTTGTTCCTCTTAACACACAAGGCAAATACTTCAAATTCTTTTACAGCTTTTCCCAGATCTTCCTCGATATTTTAAACAATATGCTCATCTAGTAATGATTGATGCCTAAATCCCAAATACCAGGCCATGATTTGTAAATCAGGCCACTGTGGAAGAAGTGTCAATCCCTCCCTATATCATCAATATGTTCCCCTCCCCTTCCATTCTGATAAAATAGTTACATACCACGTTATGTTTGAGAACATGCATCAATAGATTTCTTCTGTATCCTAGAATTTATTGTTTGCTTATAAAATAAATATATTTTGAAACAAAGATGTCATTTTATATACATTACTGTATATATTTATTCTCATATTACCGTAATTTGTCTCAAGGAGACTTCAGGATATCTATCTATCTGATACTCGAAATTATCAAGACATTTTTTTCAAGAAAATATTTAGTATTTTTCAAAACACCATTTAATGGATTATTTATTTCATTTTTCTATGTTCTTTGCATCATCTTTGGATATTGTAGCTCTTATGTAGTGGTTCTAAAAATGTTTTGTTTTTTTTTTTTTAAAGATTTTTTTTATTTATTTATTTGACAGAGAGAAACACAGCGAGAGAGGGAACACAAGCAGAGGGAATGGTAGCGGGAGAAGCAGGCTTCCCGCAGAGTGGAGAGCCCGATGCGGGGCTCGATCCCAGAACGCTGGGATCTGACCTGGGCCGAAGGCAGACGCTTAACGCCTGAGCCACCCAGGCGCCCCCTAAAAATGTTTTTTTAATAATAATATTTATTTAAAAATATCTTTTCAACAATGTCATACATGTTTACACAAATGCCCATAAGTATATGTTAGGTCATATTATTCCTTTCATTTTCCTTTTTGTTCTAAAACTCAAATTTTTTGTTGCAGTGTTGTGTTCTGCTTGATTTCATCAAATTACCTTTTGAAACTTTCATTACATTTGTTATATGAGTTTTATTTTTTCTTTTCCAGATTTATTATTGTTATTTGACACTTCATTTTATAAAACACATGGCTTTTATACTTTGCATTTAACAACTTCTCTAGTGTTCTGAAACCATCAGATTTTTGTAAAGGGTAATTTTATTTATGCCAATTATTTTTAACTCAGTTTGTGTGTGTGTGTCCATCTGTCTTTCAAATAAAGACTTCCTCAACAGCTGATGGCTTGGGCTTAGAAAATTATGAGAGACTGAGACAATCATTTTTTAATTTTTTATTAACATATAATGCATTATTTGTTTCAGCAGTACTTCTTAACTTCCTGGATGACCCATTCATTCTTTAGTAGGATGCTCTTTAGCCTTCATGCATTTGAGTTCTTTCCAACTTTCCTCTTGTGATTGAGTTCTAGTTTCAATGCATTGTGGTCTGAAAATATGCAGGGAATTATCCCAATCTTTTAGAACTTGTAGAGACCTGATTTGTGACCCAGAATGTGATCTATTCTGGAGAATGTTTCATGTGCACTAGAGAAGAATGTGTATTCTGCTGCTTTGGGATGGAATGTTCTGAATAGATCTGTGATGTCCATCTGGTCCAGTGTGACATTTAAAACCTTTATTTCTCTGTTGATCTTTTGCTTACATTGTATCTCCATTTCATTGAGGAGGGAGTTAAAGTCCCCTACTATTATTCTATTCTTGTTGATGTGTTTCTTTGATTTTGTTATTAATTGCTTTATATAATTGGCTGCTCCCGTGTTAGGAACATAGATATTTAAAATGGTTAGATCTTGTTGGGCACACACTTTATGTATGTTATAGTGTCCTTTTTCATCTCTTACTAGAGTCCCGGCCTTAAAATCTAATTGGTCTGATATAAGGATTGCCACCACAGCTTTCTATACATGTCCATTAGCATGGTAAAGCATTTAAATGTGGAGGTGTTTTGGAGTCTAAAATGAGTTTCTTGCAGACACCATAACGATGGGTCTTGTGTTTTTATCCATTCTGATACCCCATGTCTTTTGTTTGGGGCATTTAGTCCATTTACAGGCAGGGTAACTATTGAAATATATGGGTTTAGGCCATTGTATTTCCTGTACGGTGACTATTACTGTAAATTATCTCTGTTCCTTTCTGAGCTGCTCCTTTTAGGCTCTCTCTTTGCTTAGAGGACCACTTTCAATATTTCCTGTAGGGCTGGTTTGGTGTTTTCAAATTCTTTTAGTTTTGTTTTTTATGGAAGCTTTTTATTTATCCTTCTATTTTCAGTAACATGCTCCTTTTCCTTTTAAATGTTGATACTTGAAATTTCTTCTCCCAAACGTTTCTTAACCCTTTCACCTCTGATTCCACCCCGTACTCTCTTTCCCACTGTCTTTAAATCGACGCAGAATTTATGTAATTATGTTAGTTGAATTTTATGACAGGGGGGTGACCCATTTGGGACAAAACTCTCACGCTTCTCTAAAAATGGAAAAGGTTTTAACCACACAAAACAAGAGGTAAAAGAGAATAATAAAAGGTGCCATAAACAATGTATTAGGTTATATAATTATTGAGAAATAGATGAACACAATACAGATCTTTTCAGAGAGCTTGAGCAGAGTCATGGGGCTACAATAAAATTTTGGAATACGTTATTATGAAAAGAGTTTCTTTAAACTGAGGTATTTAAATATTGAATAAGGAGAAAAATTCTGTATCATATCAATTATATTTGGCAATAACTAACTATTCATTATAGATTTCTGGAAGAAATAAGCAAATAATAATGCTTGGTATCTAAAATGCTCAATTTGGCAAGCTGTTTACAGAAGAAAAGAACCAACAAAAATAAGAGAACAAACAAAAGTGATATATGTCTACAGCATGACTGTATAGACTACCATAGTTTTGGAAATATTAGGATTTATTATTTTTTCCCAAATATGTTTATTTTATTTTTTCAGTGTTATATGATTAATTGTTCCCACACCCTACGCAGTGATCCAGGCAATATTAGGATTTAATTACAAAAGAAAAAATCATTCCGAAAGGGTCATAAAATGTTTTCAAATATGGTTTTGTAATTCATGCGTTTATATTGACTTAGAACACATACGTAAAAGTATAAGTTCTGATGTTGATAATAATTAAATTTACATAGAAGAGTAAAATATGTGCATCCTAATAAAGTCACAGAAATATATTATCCTTATAAATTTACATATTTCCATGAAATATTTTGGAGACAGATGTGCCATCAAGATTTTATCTATGATGTAAATATTGTGTTTTTTTCAAAATATGTGTTAAATATTTTAAGAGCTGCATTGTGTCCTAGGTAAACACAGTGGAGGTAAAATAATAAATTGAAAAGAGTTTATTTTTCTGTACTTAATATGTGTCTCTCTTTAGGGAAAACTAAATTCATGACCCATGGAAAATATGAACCAAACGTCTACTGATTTCTTCTTATTGGGCTTATTCCCACCATCAAGAATTGGCCTGTTTTTCTTCATTCTCATTGTTCTCATTTTCCTAATGGCTCTGTTTGGCAACCTGTCCATGATCATCCTCATCGTCCTGGATGCCCATCTCCACACACCCATGTATTTTCTACTTAGTCAGCTCTCTCTCATGGACCTGAACTTCATCTCCAACATTGTTCCCAAGATGGCTTCTAATTATCTCTCTGGAAACAAGTCTATTTCTTTCATTGGGTGTGGAGTTCAGTGCTTCTTCTTCGTTACTATAGCTGGTGCAGAAGGATTAATTTTGGCCTCTATGGCCTATGATCGTTAGGTGGCAATTTGCCTGCCTCTCTAATATCCCATACGTATGAACAAAAGAGTGTGTGTGCTGATG
>JAQQSY010000021.1:83044-100789 GCA_028646535.1 Procyon lotor
GGCTTCTAATTATCTCTCTGGAAACAAGTCTATTTCTTTCATTGGGTGTGGAGTTCAGTGCTTCTTCTTCGTTACTATAGCTGGTGCAGAAGGATTAATTTTGGCCTCTATGGCCTATGATCGTTATGTGGCAATTTGCCTTCCTCTCCACTATCCCATCCGTATGAACACAAGAGTGTGTGTGCTGATGATAACAGGATCTTGGATCATGGGCTCAATCAACTCCTATGCCCACACTGCATATGTCCTCAATATACCTTACTGTCGATCCAGAATCATCAACCATTTCTTCTGTGATATCTCTGCCATGTTGACTCTGGCCTGCATGGACACCTGGGTCTATGAGTACACTGTGTTTGTGAGCATCATCCTCTTCCTTGCATTTCCATTCATTGGCATTGCATGTTCCTATGGCCGTGTCCTCCTTGCCATCTGCCGCATGCAGTCAACAGAAGGGAGGAAGAAGGCCTATTTGACCTGCAGCACCCACCTCACTGTGGTGACTTTCTACTATGCACCCTTTGTTTACACTTATCTACGCCCGAGATCCTACCGATCTCCCACAGAGGACAAGGTGTTGGCTGTCTTCTACACCATCCTGACCCCAATGCTCAATCCCATCATTTACAGCCTGAGAAACAAGGAAGTGATAGGAGCCCTGAAAAGAGTGATTCTGAGGATCTGCTCTGTAAAAATGAAACAAGGTTCTCACTAGTTCTCTGTTGCTTAGAAGTACATTAATTTCACCTCGTGCACTCCTAAAGAACAAAACCATTCCAGGATTGATGACAGGGATTACATTAATCTAGAAAATTAAAATAAAAGATATTTCACAAAATAATTATATAATCCCAATCACTTTATTTTTGTGGTAATTCTTTCTTTCCTTCCTTTTCTTTTCTTCTTTTTTTTTTTTTTACAAATGATTCATTAACTGCAAGTTGAAGTCTAAAAGGCACAAATATTCTCAATAATACAAATACCTACCAATACAGTAAGTAGGAACACAATAGCCAAAATATGGAAAGAGCCCAGATACCTATCGAGAGATAAATGGGTAAAGAAGGTGTATATATATATACACCTATATATGTGTGTGTATATATATATGTGTGTGTGTGTGTGTGTATATATATACACCTATATATTATATATAAAATATTATATTGTATAATCAATTTATTATATAAATTGTTTATAAATTATATAAACAAATCTTATTATATGTTATATATATTATATTGTTGCAAATGGTTCTCAGTGTATATGCCTGAAACCATTTAGGAGTTTTGTTATTTTTTATCTGTATCAATGACCAATACTGCAATTGATTAATTAATAAAGTAATATAACTTAATTGTCCTTACAAAAATCAACATTTATATCCATAAATATAATGTAATATAATAATATAATCCATAATATATAATATTTTAATAACATATAAATATTATATAATATAGAAATATTAAATATTTATATAAATTTATATGAATTATTAATATGTGTGTAAATATTTATATAGATTTATATTTATATAATATAAACCTATGTACAGCTATATGGATATAAAAACAGAATGACATCTTGCCATTCCAATGACACGAATGAAGGTAAAGGGCATTATGCTAAACAAAATAAGTCAGTCTGAGAAAGACAAATACCATATGATTTCACTCATATATGAATTCAAGAAACAAAGGCGCAAAGGGGAGAAAAGAGAGAGGCAAACCAATAAAGAGACCTTTAACTCTAGAAAACAAGCTAATGGTCACCAGAGGGAAAGACGTGGGACTTGGGTTAAACGGGGAATGGGGATTAAAATAAAATAACTGGAATTAAAATAAAATTAAAAAAAAACAAGTCATGACAAATGATGTAATTTCATGTACAACAGACAATTTGTTTATGTAGCAAGCATAGAATGCTGTCCAAATACGTCTCTTCAGTGACATTGAATTGTGTAACATGATTCGCATTGTGTTTAGTTCTTGCAAATGGTTCTCAGTGCATATGCCTGAAATCATTTAGGGGTATTGTTATTTATTATCTGTATCAATGACCAATCCTGCTATTGATTAATGAATAAAATAATATAACTTAATTGTCCTTACAAAATTTAACATTTATATCCATAAATATAACACACACACACATATATAATATATAAAGCTAAAATGCAAATCCGTGAATCATAAAGAAACAAATAACTTTAGCATATTTGAATGTGGAGAATTCCTTTTTTTTTAATATTTTTATTTATTCATTTATTTATTTGACATAGAAAGAGACAGAAATCCCAAGTAGGTGGAGAAGCAGGCAGAGAAGGGGAAGCCGACTCCCTGCTGCGCAGAGACCCCCCCGATGGGGGTTTGATCCCAGGACCCTGAGATCATGACCTGAGCCGAAGGCAGAGGCTTTAGCACACTGAGCCACCCAGGCGCCCCATGAAAGTGGAGAATTCCTTATTTCACGCCAATCCCTCTTAGCTAATGTTTTATGAGATTTCCCACCCACAGTAGACAGACACGTTATAGAACTGTGGTGACACTGTTATATTTTGATGACATTCAGAAAGGGGTCTTCTATGTTCTCTATGACACCAGTGGTTCTTATCCTAACCATAATTATCCTTAGTCATCTACACATCATCTTTGCTACTTAGAAATTTTCAGATTCAATTTAATTATAAATAGAAAATGCCTAGTAACCATCAGAGTTCTAAAGCCCATTATTCCTAATACACCATTGTTCACCTTATGATACTCACCAATGTGGCCATTTCACAGTAATCTACAGCCATTCATATAAAAGTGATTTAGCACAACAGAGTATCCAACATTTTTTTAGTAAGTGTAGCAGTGCTTGCGGCCCTTGGGTAGGTCAGTGGATTAAGCATCTGACTCTTTATTTTGGCTCAGACAATGTGAGATGGAGCCCCAATCCTGGGTTTGAGCCTGGTCTGGAACCTGTTTAAGATTATTTCTCCCTTTCCCTTTGCCCCTCCCTCCACTCCTCTAAAGAAAACTAAAACAATAAAAAAGTGTACATACATTTATATTCTCATATAGAATTTTAGAAAGTATCCTTTAAAAGGGATGCCAGCTTCTTTCCATATTATTGTATTTTGTTGTCAGTGCTAGGCTCCCGTAGATGTTCATTTAACTAATCCAGGATGAGGTTCCCTGGCCTGGTCACCTGTTTTATTGGTACATCCCTTCCTGTATTTAAACTTAGCCCAGGACAACAGTGTTTCTGTTTTCATAAATGTAAGTCAAATATATTCAATAATCATATTAGGGTAATAAATCTGTTTTGGTTTTTTGTTTTTTTTAAGAGGGGAAGTCAAGGTGATATAAGTTCACTCTATTTGGCTTTCAAGTCAGAATTCTTTGATTTAGAATCTGATTAACTAACTGGAATTACTTAATTATTATTAAAGACAAATAATTGTCTTTCTGTGATTGACTTATTTTGCTTAACATAATACCCTCTGGTTTTATCCACTTCATTGTAAATGGCAATACTTCAGGGTTTTTGATGGCTGCATAATATTTCATTGTATATATATACACCAACTTCTTGTCCATTCATTTGTTTTTTTTAAAGATTTTATTTATTTATTTATTTGGCAGACAACTTATTTCTTTAAGGGGACTGGGGAAACCAGAAATGCCTTTCACTCTTTCTGTGCTGGGAACACTCTGCAGTTTAGATCCCTGAGACTGAGGGTCTTTCATGATGAGTACCAGTGGGCAGGACGGGGGTTACAGGGCAGTAAGATGAAACTAAGTGTACCACTTGCTTCCACGTGTTTAAATGTTCTCTCTGTGTGGAGGTCTCATGATTCACTTTCTTTTTTCTTGTTGCCACATATCACTGTTCCTAACACAGTGATGTATGTATCTGACACAGGTTGTGTGTGTTGGTTTTATATGTTTCTATGATCATGGCTCTTAACTGAAAATCTGCTTCAGTAAAGGGTTTTCTATCTTTTCATCTGAAAACAACACCAAATTATGCCTCTAACAAAGAACCAGTCTAACCGGATGAACAAAAATTATTCATTTCTTGGATTATGCAGGCTTTAATTATATATAAGACACCTCCAAGTAAATTCTACAGAAAATTCGTAAAATACAGTCTTCAGTTACCAGCTACTTTTAATTGTAAACCACTAGGGGACCTCATAAGTGGGTCTGTAACCTGGGACAAAGCTTTTTGAAAGTGTAACATGAACTGGGAAGACTAGGAGCTCCATGAGGGAAGGAGTTCAGTGACGTCTGCTTCCCCCTCAATCTCAAGCAAGTAGAGAAGGTGAGTAGATATGGGTTCTCCCAGCTGGGAAAGAGTTAGTGGGTGTTGTATGTATGTATTTTATTTATTTATTTTTCTATATTTTGAACTGGTACTCAAGGATGTGCAAGTAGCAAAGTCAAGAACCAGGAAAGGGCACCACAGGGGCAGTTGCAGAACGAGAAGGGGGAAGCAGGACAGGGAGGAATGCAGAGAGAGAAGTGCAGTGAGAAGGTGTCCCCTCACCTTGGACAGCACTGTGGGAGTGAGGAGGGGCCCAGCAGGAAGCAGACAGAACTCCTGGAATTCCTTCCCAGGGAAAACATAAGGAGAGAGATGCACTTGAATAGAGAGCTACAGCCACCTCCCTCCCACATGCAAGCCCAACCCTGCTGGCAAGCAGCACGGGGGGCCCCAGCTGAGCAAGAGCTCTGGGGCTGCATGAAGGCAGCCAGTGTCACAGGAGCATGAGCCTTGGGGCAGTTGGGGTGGTTCCTGATAACCCAACATACAGGCACCTGGGATCCTCGAGAAGGGACTAGGGCCAGTAGCTCCCTAGAGTGGGCCTCTGGGCAGCCCTGCCAAGGTCCCACATAGCTAGGCCTGTGGCCTGCAGGAGCTTGGCTAGCATGAGGACAATGCAGCTGGTGAGGTAAGTGTGGACTAGAGTGAGAGCCCAAGTCTGGTGCTGTGACTTGGGTCACTAGGAACTGTTGGACAAGGAGTGGGCACATGATCCTAGTAGGCCTCCAGGGCCAGGGGATGGTGGAGATGGGGTCAGCACCCATTCCTTCTCTCTCCATCCTGCAATTGCACTGAGGTCCCCATGCCTGTGCTGCTCAATTTGTTACCCCTTCAGCTAGGGTGTGTCTCATTGAGAGGAACCTAGTCCGCCCTGGGGCTGGGTGGGGGGAACCTAGTCAGCCATGGGGCAGGGTGGGGATCAGGGGTTGACTCCCAGAGGTACTGAATCACCCTCAGGAGGCCAGACTGGTGGTGGGCATTTGGCTGTGGTTTCCTATTAGGAAATGTGGGACGATCCCTTCTGCCCACTTCTCCCCACAGGGACAAATATCCTCTGTGCCCAGACAGGGCTTCTGCAGAGACCCCAAGGAGAACTTAATCACTCCACACCCACTTCCTCCCTGGTTCAGCGCACTCCCCACCCAAGTTCTGACAGGTGCCCAGACCTGAGCAGAGGAAGTGCTCAAGGGGTGGGTGATCTCCCCAGTATCTGTGGGGGTTAACTAGCATGTCCCCCACACCAGGAACTGCACCAAGGATACACTAGCTGAAGCCTCCTTTCCTGACCTCTGGGGAGGTGGGCAGGGCAGGTAGCCAGAGGGCCTGGGTACACCTGGGCCAGCACCACATTTACCTGCCTGATTGGTGTGAGCCTTTTCTAAAGGAGGGAAAACTCTGGTTGGGGTCGTCCTCTGCCTTTTACAGACCCTCGTCATTGATTAAAGTTCATGGAATATGCTTTCCCTTATTGATGCCTTTATCGACTTGCAGACATTCTGACTCTGTTATGACCTCAGGTGGAAAGGGAAGAAAAGAAAGTTCGGATCATCGTTACTGCTGAGACTCCTGCTTGTCAACCACATGCAGTCAGCCTGGTCAGTGCAGGAGACAGGGCCACTGCCATGCCAGAACTCACACCACAGCGTGGGTTCGTATCCACTTGGTTTGCCACTGTCTTCTGGTTGCAGAAGTTGTAGAAAGTGCTGGTGACAAGCTCCAGTTTCAGTCCTGAGCTAAGTGTAGTGAGGTATCTGCTGGTGTTTTCTAGTCCACCCTCTTAACTTAAAAAAGGATAAAGTGGCAAATAGTTGGTGGCGTTTGGAGTTTGTTCTTTGGTCTTGGTAACCCAGACTATGAATGCATTTCATTCTCCAGCAGAGGCTAAAAATGCCCAACCTCACTCACTCCTCATGGAACCCTAGAATCAGGAGAAAGGGTTGAAAGAGGAAAGATCTCTGGAGCATCCAGATGGATTGGATTCTGCTAGACTCAGGTGGAATGAACTGTTACGTAGGAAAGAAGAGATTAAAACTGCTATTGAATATGTTTATGGGTTTATATCGCAACTTCTTTCTCCATTCAGGTGACCAAGAACACCTGGGCTTTTTACACTCCTAGGCTATCGTGGACATTTCTCCTATAAACATTGAGGAAAGAGATGCCCCTTTGAATCGCCATATTTGTATCCTTTAGATAAATAACTCGTAGTGAAGTTGCTGGATCATAGAGAGTACTATTTTTTTAAGTTTCATTTTTTTTTTTAAAGAGACAGCATGAGCATGGTGGCGGAAGAGGGAGAAGCAGACACTCTGCTGAGCAGGGAGCTTATTGTAGGGCTCAATAGCAGGACACTGACATCATGACTTGAACCTATAGCAGATGATTAACTGCCTGAGCTTCCCAGGAATGCAGGTAGTGCTATGTTTAATATTTTGGGGAACTTCCATGCCATTTCCAGAATGACTGTATCAGCTTCCTTTCCCACCAACTTTGTAAGAGAGTTCCTCTTTCTCTTCACCCTCACCAAAATTTGTTATTTCCTGTCTTCCTAGTTTTAGCCAATCTGACCAGTGGGAGGTTCTATCTCATTATTGTTCATGATTTGTACTTTCCTAAACCTGAGTTAATAGATTGTTAGTTTGTATTCTATGTCACTCACGGGTTCTTTCTACTTTTATAGAACCCCCTTAATATTTCTTATAGTACCAGCCAGGCGGTCACGTACTATTTTAAACCTTGCTGGTCTCAGAAGCTCTTTATCTCTCCATCCATTTTGAACGTCAGCCTTGTTGGTTAATTATTCTTGGCTACATGTTCTTCTCATTTAGTGCCCTGAATATGTCTTTCCAGCCCTTTCTGACTTGCCAGGTTTCTGTGGACAGTTCTGACGTTATTTTGATGAACCTTCCTCTGTACGTAAAAATCTCTTCTCCATAGCTACCTTCAGGACCTCTTGCCTAAAATTATAATTCATGAATTTCACAATCAAGTGTCTGGAAGTCTTTCTAGAACTCGTCGATCTTGGGGTGTCCTTTCTGCCTCTAGGAAATGGACACTTGTTCCATTCCCCAGATGAGGGAAATTTTCATCCAGAATTTGTTCACTGTATCTTCTAGTCTTTTCTCTTTCTCTACCCCCTTTAGGAATCCCAATAATTCTGAGGTGACAACGTTATAGGGTGTCATTTATTTCCCTAATTCTGTTTTCATGCTTCTAAGCTGTTTGTTCCAGGCCTCCTCCTGATCCTTCTTCTCTATCAGTTCATCCACTAGATCAATAATTCTATCTTCTGCCTCAATTACCCTAGCTGTTAGAGGGGTTAGATTAGATTGGATCTCTTTGATGGCATTTTTAACTTCTGCCAGATTGGCTCTCAGTTCCACCGTTAGAGTCTATGTTGTCATTAATGTTCTTCTTCCACCTAGCCATTGCCTGGATAATTGTCACCCTGAGTTCCCTTTCTGACATACTGTTTATGTCCATATCCAGTAGTTCTGAGGGAGAGGGCACAGTCTCTGGGTTTTTCCTCTGTTGGGTGTTCCTCCTCCTAGTTATTGTGATGAGAAGTGGTTGAGGGGATGTAGAGCTGAATATATCAACCACAATACAGGCAAGGTGTACCCTCTCCACTGATGTCTTCTGCCCCTGTAGTGATCCCAAAGTGTATAATCCTAAATCTCAGGTTGATTTCATGGATGTTCAGAGTGTTCTGGTAGATAATTGGCTCACTTCAGGGGACTGTTTGAATCAGAGTCACCTACTTCTCTGCCATCTTGCCCTCTCCCCCATTAACCAACTAAAATTTAAATAAAAACTTAAACCAAACAATAAATAAATAGAATAAATAAATAATAACAAATAAATTAGCAGTAAGAAGAAAGAAATGGTTACATAAAGGGGCACCCCGTCAGGCTATCAGCTGATATTTTAGCAGAACAAATGTTGTCCAGAAGGGAATGGCCTGATATACTCAATGAAAAGAAAGGGGGAAAAAAGCCAAGAATACTGTAACCATCAAGGGTATGATTCAGATCACAAGGAGAGATAAATAGCTCCCAGACATACAAATTTAAAGGAATCAATGACTACTGAAATAGCCCTAATGGAAAAATTAATGGGAACCTGGTTGAGTGGGAATGAAAGATCATAATAAAAGTAAGAAAAGTAGGAAGTGCAAAAGCATGAAAAAGTAAGTATATTTCAAAAAATCAGGCGACAGACTCACAAAATAAAAGGATGTAAAATCGACCCCCATACACCCAAAACTGTCGATGGAAGAGGAGTCAAAAATGTATTTACTTACATGACCTATCCTTCATAGAGACTGTTCTAGGCAGAACAAGTTATATAAAAATGAAATGGTAGCCACATATAAAACGTAATAATCAATATGCCAAAAATAAGGAAAACGGATTCACTGAAGAAAACCAGCAAACTGTGAAAAGAGCAAAAGAAAAAGATCAGAGAAGAACTACAAAAAATTAAGATGACAATGGAATAGGAGGACACTACACTTGCTTTATCCCAGGGAAACAATAAGATACTATAAAATCATCATAAATAACCCAGAAATAGACCTCAAGCCTGAGAAAACAAACTCCACGACTAAAAGGATGGAGGAAGGCACCTGGGTGGCTCAGTGGGTTAAAGTCTCTGCCTTCAGCTCAGGTCATGGTCTCAGGGTCCTGGGATCGAGCCCCGCATCGGGCTCCCTGCTCTGCGCGGAGCCTGCTTCCCCTTCTGTCTCTGCCTGCCTCTCTGCCTGCTTGTGATCTCTCTCTCTGTGTCAAATAAATAATAAAACCTTTAAAAATAAAAAAAATAATAAAAGGACGGAGGAAACATCAGACATTGTTTAGTGGAGAGGTGTATCCTGAGTGCTATAGAGGAGAAGGACCTATAATCACAAAGAAAGGTGAGAGAGGCCCTCACAGGATAACCACAACAATTTCCCCAAGGCTCTGGCTTACAAAATGAGAGGGGCTGAATATGGTGACTTCTTTCAACCAGGGAGACTCAAAGCCTGGAGTTTTAATGGTCAGTGGGCTTGGCTGGGAGAGAGCCCTGAGGGCCTGGACTGCCCCTTAAAGGAAGGTAGGCAAACAACCTGTGGGCAAACAGCCTGAGAGGCCACAGTCACAGAGCTGCCTCTCCAGGAAAAGGGAGCGGGTTGGCACCACCCCCACACCTACACAGAGCACCTGCAGGAAGCAGGACAGCCCCAAACGGGTTGTCTAACTTGCTCACACTGAGCTCCACACTCCTGTATTCTGGGTGCTGCCCGTCTCTGCCATGCTTTTCTCAGTCCCAGCGCCACTGGCCCTCCCCCAGGAGGTAAGCACAAGCCCTGCCCACACCGTGTTTCTTTACAACAGAGTTCTTCAGGTCTTCAGTTTTGAAAGAAGAGGTGGCAGCTCCCCTGTCACAAGCAGACAAGAGCACATCCAGTTAAAACTCACCATATTCAGGCCCAGTACCAAACACTGCCCAGAGCAGGCAAGGGGCACCTCTGAGGGTAAAGTTGCTCCCTTTGCTCTCCTCCTTTGATGGTTTCTTGTTGCACATTTATGCCTTTCCTCCATTTTGAATTTATTTTTGTGTGTATGCTGCAGGAAAGTGGTCCAGGTTCTTTTTTCTTTTCTTTCTTTCCTTCTTTTCTTTCTTTCTTTCTTTCTTCCTTTCTTTCTTTCTTTCTTTCTTTCTTTCTTTCTTTCTTTCTTTCTTTCTTTCTTCCTTCCTTCCTTCCTTCCTTCCTTCCTTCCTTCCTTCCTTCCTTCCTTCCTTCCCTTTCTTTCTTCTTTCTTCTTTCTTCTTTTTTTCTCTCTCTCTCTGTCTCTCTCTCTATTTATTTCCTCGTTCTTCTTCCTTCCTTCCTTCCTTCCTTCCTTCCTTCCTTCCTTCCTTCCTTCCTTCCTTCCTTCCTTCCTTCCCTCCTTCTTTCCTTACTTCCTTCCTTCCTTTTCCTCTTGGGGATTTTATTTATTTATTTTCCAGAGAGAGAACACAGGCAGGAAGAACGTCAAACAGAGGGAGGAGCTGTCTTTCTGCTGAGCAAGGAGCCCAAAGCAGGGCTGGATCCCAGGACCCTGGGATAATGACCTGTGCCAAAGGAAGATGTTTAGCTAACTGAGCCACACAGGATTCCTAAGTTGTGTTTTTTTGTTTGTTTGTTTTTATGTGCAATTAATTAATTTATTTGAGAGAGAGAGAGAGAGAAAGTACAGGGAGAGGATCAGAGGGAGAGGGACCAGCACACTCTGTGCTGTACAGAAGGTGTGATGCAGGGCTTGATATCAAGACCCTGAGATCATAACCCAAGCCAAAACCAAGGGTCAGATGCCTAAATGACTGAGCCACTCAGGTGCCGCAAGAAAGTGGTTCAGTTTCATTCTTCAGCATGTTGCTGTCCAATATTCCCAACATCATTCGTTGAAGAGATTGTCTTTTTCCATTGGGCAGTCTTTTCTGTTTTTTCATAGATCAGTTGACCATATAGTTGTGGGTCTACTTGTGGATTTTATGTTCTGTTCCAATGATCTATCTGGCTGCTTTTATTTAAGTACCATATTGCTTTAATGACTCCAGCTTTGTGATATATCTTGAAGTCTGGAATCTTGATGCCTCCAGCTTGGCTTTTCTTCTCAAAGTTGCTTTGGCTGTTAGGGTCTTTTGTAGTTCCACACACATTATAGGACTATTGGTTACATCTCTAGAGAAAAATATTCGTATTTTGGCTGGGATTTTATTAAAAGTACTGTTGAGTTTGGGTAATACAGACCATTTTAATGGTCTGTATTTATAATATTTATTATTATATAATAAATATTAATAAATATTTGTTTATTGATATAAAAATAGTAATAATAATATAATTTATTATAAAATAAATAACATAATATTTATTCTTCCACGAGCATGGAATATTCTTTTTCATTTCTTTGTGTCATCTTCAATTTCTTTCATGAGTGTTCTATAGTTTTAGAGTACAGATTTTTTACCTCTTTGGGTAGGTTTATTTCTAGCTTTCTAGTCGTTTTTGGTGCAAATGTAAATGGGATTGAATCCTTGATTTCTCTGTTTGCTACTTCATTATTGGTGAATAGATATGTAACAGATTTCTGTACATTGATTTTGTGCCCTGTGACTTTGCTGAATTCATGTGTTAGTTCTAGCAAGTGCTTGGTGTTGACTTTGGGGTTATCTACATAGAGTAACTTGTCATATGTGCATAGTGAATGTTTGACTTCATGCTTGCCAATTTGAGGCCATTTATCTTTTTCTTTTTCTTTTTTTTTTTTTCTTTTTTGGTCTGATTGCTGAAGTTAGGGCTTCAGTACTATGCTATACAATGGCGAGAATGGGCAACCCGGTGTTGTTCTAGACTGTAGAGAAAAAGCTCTCCATTTTTCCCCAGCGAGGATGATATTAGCTACGGGTTTTTCACATAGCTTTTGTGATATTGAGATATATTCTCTCCATCTTTACTTTGTGGTGGATTTTTATCAAGAATCAATGCTATACTGTTTCACACATTTTTCTGCATGGATCATATAGTTGTTATCATTTTTTTATTAATGTGGTCTATCACGTTATTTGATTTGCCAGTATTGAATGACACTTACAGTACAGGAATATATCTCGCTTGAGCATGGTGAATAAATCTTTAATTGTACTGTTAGATTTGATTTGCTCGTGTCTTTTTGAAAATTTTTGCATCAGTGTTCATCAGGGTTACTAGCCCGTAATTCTCCTTTTTAGTGAGGTCTTTGTCTGCTTTATGAATGGAAGTAATGCTGGCTTCATACAATGAGTTTGGAAGTTTATCCATTTCTATGTTTTGAAAAAATTTGAGAATAGTTATTAAGTCCTCTTTCAGTGTTTGGTAGAATTCTCCTGGGAAATCATCTGGCCCTGGACTTTTATTTGTTCAGAGATTTTTGATTACTGCTTCAATTTCCTTGCTGGTTATAGGCCTGTTCAAATTTTCTATTTCTTCCTCTTTCAGTTTTAATAGTTTATGTATTTCTAGGATTGTATCCATTTCTTCCAGATTGCCCAATTTGTTGGCATAAAATTCTTCCTAATGTTCTCTTTGATTGCTTTATTTCTGTGGTATTGGTAGTGATCTCTCCTCATTCATACATGATTTTATTTATCTGGGTCCTTTATTTTTTTCTTTTTGATAAATCTGGCTAGGGGCTTATCAATTTTATTAATCTTTTCAACTAACTAACTCATATTTCATTTATTTGTTCTACTCTATTTTTTGTTTTTCTATCATTTATTCCTGTTGTATTAATTTTTTTCTTCCTTCTGCTAGATATAGGCTTTATTTGCTATTCTTTTTCTAGTTCCTTGAGGAATAAGCCTAAATTGTGTATTTGAGACTTTTTTGATTCTTCATGTAAGCATGCATTGCAATATAATTCCCTCTTTTTGGGTCACTCTTGCTGCATCCCAAATATTTAGGGGGTTGTGTTTTTATTTTCATTTTTAATGTAATTTTTAAAATATTTCATTCATTCATTCATTCATTCATTCATCCATCAGAGAGAGCACAAGCAAAGGGAGCAGCAGACAGAGGGCAAGGCAGGTTCCCTGCTGAGCAAGGAGTGTGATGTGGGACTCAAACCCAGGACCCTGGGATCATGATCCTAGCCAAACGTAGACCCTTAATGATCTGAGCCATCCAGACATCCCAATTTTTTTATTTCTTCTTTAATTTCCTGTTTAATTCATTCATTCTTTTGTAGCATGTCCTTCAGCATGTCCTTTTGTAGCATGTCCTTCAACACCCATTTATTTGCGGTCTTTCCATTTTTATTTTCTTGCAGTTGACCTCACATTTCATAGTCTTGTGGTCTGAAAATATGTATGGTATGATCTTAATATTTTTGTACTTATTGAGAAATGATTTGTGACTTACTGTGCGATCTATTCTGGAGCATGTCCCGTGTGCAATGGAAAAGAAGGTGCATTCTGCTTTAGGAGGAAATATTCTGAACATGACTTATGAGTCCGTCTACTCCAATGTGTCATTCAAAGCCATCATTTCCTTGTTGATTGTATCCTTAGATGGTCTTTCTGTTGTTGTAAGTGGGGTGTTACGGTCCCCTGCAGTTATTATAATTTAATCAATTTCTTTCATCACATTTGTAATTAATTTTTTATTTGGGACCTCCCAAGTTGGAACATAAATATTAATAATTGTTAGATCTTTTTGTTGGATAAACCCCTTAATTATGAACAGTGCTCCTCTTCATCTCTATACTCTTTTCTTTAAAATCTAGGTTTTCCAACGTAAGTATGGCTACTCCAGCTTTCTTTTGGCATGCGTTCGAATGATAAATAGTTCGCTATTCCTTCACGTTAATTTTACAGTTATATTTACGTCTAAAATGAGACTTTTCCAGGGAACATATAGATGGGTCTTTCTTTTATATCTATTCTGACACACTATGTCTTTTGATTGGAACTTCATCCATTTCCATTCAAGATGATTATTAATAGATCTGAATTTAGTAAGATTGTATTACCTGTAAATTCATTGTTTCTGGAGATTTTCTTTGTTCCTTTCTGGCCTTTGTTGCTTTTGATCTTCCTTTTCCACTCAAAGAGTCTGCTTTAATATTACTTACACGACTTATTCAGTGTTTACAAACTCTTTGTAATGGTCTCGGAAACTCTTTATCTCTTATTCTATTCTGAATGACAGCATTGTTGGATAAGATATTCTGGCTGTATATTTTTTCCCTTTCAGCATGTTGAATATTTTTTACTAGGCCGCTCTCTTTTGGCCTGCCAAGCTTATGTGGAGAGATCTGTTGATCTATTTCTTTGTTTTTCTTTGTAAGTTTGCGGTCTCTTCTGTCTTCCTGCTTTCCTTATCTCTGTATTTTGTAAATTTTACTAGACTATCATCTTGATGTTCACTTTCTTTTGTTGAATTTGATGGAAGATTTCTGTGCCTCCTGGATTGAGATGTCTGTTCTTTTCCCCAGATTAGGGAGGTTTTCAGCTATAATTTCCTCAAATAAAACTGTCTTTTTATCCCTCTCTTTTTTAGGACTCTTATTATACAAGTATTTAAAACCTTTATGGAGTTGCTGAGTTCTCTATGTCTACATTCATGATCCGATATGTTTCTTTGCCTCTTCTTTTCAGCTTCATATTTTCCTTTTTTTAGCTTCCTATTTTTTATGACGTTATGTTCTGTATCAATTTTTATCACTTTTCTTTTTCAATCTATGTGGTTATTACATCCAGTCAGCTTTGCCTCTCAGTTATAACATTTTTATTTCAGCCTGACTTGTTTTTAAGTCTTATATTTCTGTGGTGAGGGACTCTGTGGTGTCTTCTATGCTTTTCTCAAGCCGGATTATATCCTTGTGATTGTTCTTTAATTCTGCTTCAAACATATTTCTTATATCTATTTTGTTTAGGTCCTTATCCATGACCTCTTCTTATTCTTTCTACTGGGATGAATTCTTCCATCTTGTCACTTTGTCCAGGTGTCCTTCTTCTTCTCAGAGTTTATGGTAAAGCAGAGCAAAAAGCTTGTGTCCAGGTTAGCTGCCCCCAGCAGCTGCTTCTGTTACTATGCATTGAACTGGAAAGCTCAACGGTGTCTGCTGGTTATTTTGTCACTGGAGAAGCAGTCCCACCCCTTCAAAATGCACACTAAGAAGGGGGGTTATGTCCCCCAATGTGACCCAGGCTACTGTAGACCACACGTTTCAATCCCTGGCCTCTGCTCTACTTCTCCACTATAGCACCTCTACCACCACTAGGCTCCACACAGTTGATTAATGCAAGCAATCTAGAAAACTGTGTGGAGATTCCTAAAAAAAGTAAAAGTAGCATGGCCCAATGATCCAATCACTGTACTACCAGATGTTTATGCAAAGAATACAAAAGTACTAATTCAAGGGTGTACAGGCATCCAGAAATTTATAGCACCATTATCGACTATAACCAAATTATGGAAATAACCCACCTTTCCATCGACTGGCAGATGAATAATATGTCATATAAAGGCATATTACTTACTAGAAAAAGAAAGATGTCTTTCCATTTACAACTTTATTTTTTTTAATTTTATTTATTTATTTTTTTCAGTGTTACAAGATTTACTGTTTTGCACCACACCCATTTACAACTTTATTTATGACCCTCATGCAACCATGGATCTAGAGAGTATAATGTTAAGCAAAGAATGTCAGTTAGAGCAAAGGAAATACCATATTATTTCACTCATATGGAGAATTTAAGAGGAAAAAACAATTGAACAAATTAAAAGAGAGAGAGAGGAAAACCAAGAAACAGACTCTTAACCATAGAGAATGAATAGATAACAAAAGAGAGTTGGGTCAGTCAATGGTAAACATAGGTGATAGAGAATAGGGAATGTGCTTGCTGTGATGAACACTGGGTGTTTTATGGAGGTTTTCAAACACTATATTGCATACCTTAAACAAAGTACACTACATATAAACTGTAATATAAATGAAAACATAAAAAAAAGAATGGTACTACAAAAACAACCACAAAGCAATTAACAAAACGGCAATAAATATATATCTATCAATAATTACTTTGAATGTAAGTGAACTAAATGCTACAGTCAAAAGGCAAATGGTGATAGAATGGATGAAAAAAAAAGACTCCTATATTTACTGCTTATAATACTCTCATTTTAGATCGAAAGACACATAAAAATTTAAAGTGAAGGGATTAAGAAGCATTCATCATGAAAATGTGTGATAAAAGAAAGCAATGGTAAAAAAAAAAAAAGAAAGAAAGCAATGGTGGCAATTGTTATAAAGACAAAAAGTATAAAAGCAAAACTATACAAAGAGGGACAAAAAGAAACTATATAATTGTGAAAGGGATAATTCAACAAGAAGATAAAACATCATAAACATTTATGTACCCAACATGGAAGTACCTAATTACATAAAGTGGTTAATAACAATTATAAATGAAGTAATCAAGAGTAACACAATAATAATGGGGGACATTAAACCCCCATTTACTTCAGAGGATAGATCCTCCAAACAGAAAATCATCAAGTAAAGACTGGCTTTGATTTTTTTTTTTTTTTTTGGACCAGATGGAGTTAACAGATACATTCATAACTTTACATCCTAAAACAGCAGAAGACACATTATTTTCAAGAGCATATGGAATATTCTCCAGAAGGGATCACATGTTATGCCAAAAAATAAATCTCCACAAATTCAAGATGATCAAAGTCATACCATGCATCCTCTAAGACCATTAGAAATCAACCAAAGAATTAATCTAGGAAGAGTTCAAGGAAATGGAGGTTTAATAATGTGATTCTAAACAATGAACAGCTTCCCCAAGAAATCAAGGAGGAAGGCATCAAATGCATGGAAACAAATTAAAATGTAAAGATAACAGCCGAAAATCTTTGAGATGAAGGAAAAACTGTTTAAGTGGAAATTTTACAGCAATGCAGGCCTACCTCGTTTGGCATGAAAAATCTCAAACAATATAAACTTACATATGAAGGTGGTAAAAGAGCAAAACAACAACTAAAAAACAGTGGAAAGAAATAAAAGGATTAGAACAGAAATAAAGACAGAGAAAGTAAAATTTTAAAAAGGAAAAAGGGGAGGAGGAGGGCAAGATGGCAAGAAGTAGGAGACCCTGTTACAAGCGGTCCCCTAAAGTGAGCTGGATATCTACCAGAACATGCTGAACACCCATGAAATAAGCATGAGAAGTAAGATTTTTCACTTCTGGATCTCCACAGGAGCAGAAGGCAGGAGTGAGGAGGTAAACCAGAGTGGGAACACTCGAACCATATTGGAGTATAAACAGAAGGAGGAGGGAGCCACCAGAAGTGACCCAAGGACAGTAATACCCCAAAGGAAAGTGCTGTGTGGTTGGGGACCAGCATTAACTTAGAGCCTGGTTAAAAACACTTAAAAAGAGCAAAAGATCTTAAGGAGCAAATAGTGGAATTGTGTGGTCATGGGCACTGCCCTAAGTCCAGATTCTCAAGAAGGACACCACCTGCATCAAAGAAAGACTGGAAAGGGGTCCAGTCCATTGTTCATGAACCTGCAGCTTCCCACTCCTTGCACCATCTAGGGGATGGGACACGCTCCTGCAAGCACCATAGAGAGCCTGTTGTGGTCCATGAGCCTGCAGCTTTGCTCTGTGTGCAGCACTCCATGGACTTGAAGCACTCCCAAAAGCTCCAGAGAGACCTGGTGGGAGCCCTAGCCAGTGGACTCTAGGACTGCAGGATGTCCGCCACCTGCCACAGGGTCTGGGTACTCCCAGTCAGCACCAGGGAAAATGTGGGCAGCCTGATCTTGGGCAGGAATCTGAGCACACCCAGAGCAGGCCTGGAGCCCAGAGAGCAGTCTCAGCAATGGCAGCCACCAGAAG
>JAQQSY010000021.1:101289-119009 GCA_028646535.1 Procyon lotor
GTGTGCACTATTTTATGCACACTTCCACATTATGTCTATAGTGTGGTATATAGAAGAGGGAACTTGATTGTATGCAGGAAAAAAATTTAGGAATCTACAAATGAGAAGAAAGAAGGATTGAGTCAGATAGTTACACAAAGGATTTAGCTCATGGAAAGGATGACTATTAGAAAAGAAAGTGATATGAAAAATAAGTCAATTAAGGGAAAGGAATCTAGGATATCACTTATTAAGATTTTGAAAACTTGAAGAGTGTCAGGATTGCATAGGAAATCAAGAATTTAGTTGCTGAGAAAATTTTGAAATATCTAGATATATGAATCCAATTGGGGGTCAAATTGGAGTTAAGGTCTGAAGGTTTAAATGTGGTAGTCTTCAGAGTAGAAAGAATATTTTAAAAGCACAATTGGTTTAAGCTTAGGTAAGAGTAATGATTTAAGACTAATGCAGTTGTTCAGCTGGTGAGAAAGTGAGACAGGAGACCATGATTGATGGAGTAAGAAGAAGTAATATCTGAGATAGAAGTGAGAAAACTTCAAAACTAGAGTGCAATCAACTGCACTAGATGCTGTTTGTTGTTGGATGGCAATGAGAGTTTTGATTAGCCACTGTATTTGTCAACACAAATATCAACTGTGACCCTAATAAAAGCAATTCCAATGAAGTTGTGCTCCAAGAGGATTCAGAGTAAAATGGAAGGGGAGAAAATGGACAAGATGACTATAGTCTAAGTACAGTTTTAAATGAGAGCAGATGAATGGAACAGTGACTAGAAAGGGATATGATATCAATGTTTTTTTGTTGTTATTGTAGGATATAGCAATTACATTAAAGGGGATTATCCACACAAAGCATAGATTGATAATAGATACAAAATGGAAGAAATTTCTTCCAGAAGATGACCTTTCAGAGAGACAAAGAGCATAGAAACCAATTTAGATAAAGAAGTTGATATTTTTAGTTAGCATGGCCTGTTCATTTACAATAGCAGGGAGTAATGCAGAGCATAAGTGATACAAGTGAGTTATCCTCAGATTTCCTCTATTTCATAGTGCAAGTGGAATCAAGGAGAGCTTCGACTTATGAAGGGCAGGAATGATTGTTAAAAACTTGAGAAAAGAAGAACAATATTTTGGCGATCAGTTGAGTAAATGAATAATCACAGATATTAGGATTGCAGGGTAGTCTTGGGTTTGACAGATGAATTTAGTATAAGCACATTTGTCAGAGAGTCCAATAAGTGGGGCCTAGCCAATAGTAAACGCAGAATGTATTATCTATAATTAATTATGGTAACAGTAGTGACAAGAATATCAGGAAAAAACAAATGCTATCACCGTTTCTAGACTTAGCATTTCTTATATGAACAAAATACGTTGTAATCCTTGTTTTTTCAATGGTTAGACCTTGCAGCATATATTGTTTATACTTGTTTATTTTAGTGCATTGATCTGTTTGTTAAATTAAAGGTTTTTTTAATCAATATTCTTGTCCATGTGAAGCTTATTATATAACATGATATAATTTGGAATCATAAGGTAACCTAATGTCTCTTCAACACACTAATTATTTGAGTTGAAGACACTCTCCAGGACATCCAGTCTTTAAACTGGATGATTTTATTATGCTGCCTTCTCTGGTGACAAGTTAGATTACTTAATATCTTCAGTGAACAATATGTTGCAATATATTTTATTAAAATATTCACACTTCCACATTTGTATATGCCAAATAATTGTTCACATTTTGAACTGATTTTTTCTATTCATTTAAATGTTTTATTTATTTTTATTTATTTTTTATGAGGGATATATTTATTACCTTGATCATGGAGATGATTACATGGGTGTATACATATGTCAAAATATATCAAATCATATATTTTGTAAATATGTAAATTAAACCTCAATAAAGCTTGTATTTTCCCCAAATATGTTTATTTTATTTTTTTCAATGTTACAAGATTTATTGTTCATGCACCACATCTAGTGCTCCATGCAATACATGCCCTCGTCAATACCCACCGGTGGTGGGCATTTAAATATTTTAAATTACTTCCAACCCATATGCCAATTTCAGACGCAAATGAATGATATTAAGATCATAAGGTCTATTTAAACAACCAGTGTTTGAATATTGGCTGTTAAATTTCTGTATTTTGTATCCTTGAACATGTTATCTCATTTCTATGTACCAAATTTTCCTATCTTAAAAAAAGATTTCCTGTTTAAAGTCAAGAAAGTGGATATTTCGGGGGGGAGATATGGAGAAGTAGTAGATCCTGTTGAAACCTGTCCCCAAAAGTGAGCTGGATATCTAAAAAGAACATGCTGAACACAGATGAAATCAGCCTGAGGAGCAAGACTTTTCATTCTGGATCTCTACAGGAGCAGAAGACAGCAGTGGTGAGGTAAAGCAAAGGGGGGACACTCAAACTGAAATTGGAGGATAAACAAAAGGGGGAAGGAGCCACCAGAAGTGGTGCAAGGACAGTAATACCCCAGAGGAAAGTGCCCGGTGGTTGGGGAGCAGCAATAACTTGCAATCCGGTTAAAAACACTTAAAAAGAGCCAAAGGTTCTGAGGAGCAACTAGTGGAAGGGGGTGGTCATGGGCACGGTCCTGAGCCCATGCTCCCCAGAAGGACACCACTCCCCTCAAAGAGAGGCTGGGGAGGGGTGGTCCAGGGCACAGCTCCAGACCTGTATCTTTCTGCTCCTTACTCAATTTTGTGGGGACAGTGCCCAATCTCCTGTAAGTGTCTTACAGAGTCTTCTGTGGTACAGGAGCCACAGCTTTTCTCTGAGTACAGACCTCTCTGTACTATGCACCCCGACAACAAGACATTCCACGACCTGAGGCAGGCTCTGGGCACTCCCATCTGACCAAAAGAGGAAGCCAGTGGCCTAATCTCAGGCAGAAATCTGACCACACCCTTCCATAGCCTAGAGCCCACAGAGCAGAAGAGCATTCCCTGAGTCCACGAACTACTGAGTGTGCACCACCTGTGACAGGGTGCACTGTGAACAGAATTTTTGTGGAGGGGAGTGTGTATTCTGGATCCCCAGAGGGGAGCAGACTGAAGCTTCTATGTGACACAGAGGTATGGAGTGCACCCTGCCTAGATCGTGGGCAAAATATCCAGCTATACATCCTCTCACACAACTTTCATTAAAATGACTAGGAAGAGGATCCCCAGCAGAGGAAAAACCCAGAGACTACACAATTATCAGGGCAATGGCTAAAATGGAGGAAAACATTAGTGACAATGTAGAATCAATAAGTCCAGAAATGAGAACCAGTAGAGCTGATGTAAGAAGTGCTATCATGAGATCCAATCCAATCTAAATAGTACAAATGCTAGAGTTATGGGGACAGAGGTTAGAATTAGTGATCTAGAGGATAAAATGGTTGAGAAGAAAGTTCAGGAGGAGATCTGGAAATAACTGCTCAGGAATCATCAGAAGAGATTGAGGGAAATAAGGACGTCATGAAATGATCCATCATCAGTATAATTGGAATCCCAGAGGAGATAGAGAAAGACAGAAGACTAGAAGATATAGCTGACCAAATTCTGAATGAAAACTTCCCCAGTCTGGGGAATGCAACAAGGCTTCATGTCCTAGAGTCAGAAAGGACACCTGGCAATCACGGAGTCCAGAAAATCAGTAAGACACATCACTGTGAAATTTGTAAAGTATATTAGACAAGAGGTCCTGAGGGCAGATTCGGGGAAGAGATTCCTTATATATGGAGGAAGACCCATTAGAATAACAGCAGACCTGTCCACAGAAACCTGGCAAGCCAGAAAGGGCTGACTTGATGTATTCAAGGCACTAAATGAGAAGAACGTGCAGCCAAGAATACTTTATCCAGCAAGGCTGACATTCAAAATGGATGGAGAGACAAAGAGCTTCCAAGATCAGCAAGGAGTAAAAGAGTATGTGACCACAAAGCTGGCACTCCAGGAAATATTAAAGCGGATTCTATAAAAGTAGAAAGATCTCATGAATGAATTAGAACAGAAATGTAAAATCTATAGAAACAAGGACTACAAAGACAACATGACGTCAATAAACACTTATCTTTCAATAATCAGTCTCAACGTGAAGGGCCTAAACGCCCCATAAAACAGCACCGGGTTGCAGAATGGATAAGGCAGCAGGACCCGTCCATATGCTGTCTACAAGAGACTCATTTGGAACCAAAAGATACATCCAGACTGAAAGTGAAAGGATGGAGAACCATCTTTCATGCCAATGGGCCTCAAAAGGAAGCTGAGGTAATGATTTTCCTATTATATAAATTAGATATTCAACTAAAGACTGTAGTCAAGATACAGAAGGATATTACATCATTCTGAAAGGGTCTATCCTACAAGAAGATCTAACAATTGTAAACATTTACTCCCCCAATAGAGGAGGAGCCAAGTATATAAGCCAACTGTTAATCAAAATAGAGAGTCAATGGAATAGATTCCCTAATTTCTCTTTCCACAGTTCTATAGGAAAGGAACTGATTTCTGTGCATTGATTTTGTATCATGACACATTACTGAATTGCTGTATGAGTTCTAGTAGTTTGGGGGTGGAGTCTTTTGGGTTTTCCATATAGAGTAACATGTCATCTGCGAAGAGAGAGATTTTGAATCCTTCATTGCCAATTTGAATACTTTTTATTTCTTTTTGTTGTCTGATTGCTGTCGCTAGGACTTCAAGCACTATGTTTTTTTTTCCCAAAAAATGTTTATTTTATTTTTTCAGTGTTACAAGATTTATTGTTCATGCACCACACCCAGTGCTCCATGCAACACACATCCTCCTCAATACCCACCACCAGACTCACCCAGCCCCCCACCCCCACCCCTCCTAAACCCTCAGTTTGTTGCTCAGAGTCCACAGTCTCTCATGGTTCATCTCCCCCTTTGGTTTCCCCCCATTCCCCCTTCCCTTCCTTCTCACAATGCCCTCCATGTTTTTCTTTATGCTCAACACATAAGTGAGACCGTAAGGGAATTGGTCTCTCTGCTTGACTTATTTCACTCCACATAATCTCTTTCAGCACCATCCATGTTGATACGAAAGTTGGATATTCGTCCTTTCTGATGGAGGCATAATATTCCATTGTGTATATGGACCATATCTTCTTTATCCATTCATCTGTTGAAGGGCATCTTGGTTCTTTCCACAGTTTGGGGATTGTGGTCATTGCTGCTATGAACATTGGGGTACATGTGGCCCTTCATTGTACTGCATATGCTTCTTTGGGGTAAATACCCAGTAGTGCGATGGCTGGGTCATAGGGTAGCTCTATTTTCAACTTCTTGAGGAATCTCCACACTGTTTTCCAAAGTGGCTGCACCAGCTTGCAATCCCACCAACAGTGGAAGAGGGTGCCCCTTTCTCCACACCCTCTCCAACATTTGTTGTTGACTCTCCTGTTGATTTTGGCCATTCTAACTGGTGTAAGGTGGTATCTCAGTGTGGTTTTGATTTGAATCTCCCTGATGGCTAAAGATGATGAAGATTTTTTCATTTGTCTGTTAGCCATTTTTGTGTCTTCTTTGGAGAAGTGTCTGATCATGTCTTCTGCCCATTTTTGATGTGATTATTGGTTTTGTGGGTGTTGAGTTTGAGGAGTTCTTTATAGATCTTAGATGTCATACCTTTGTCTGTAGTGTCATTGATGAATATCTTCTCCCATTCTGTGGGTTGCCGGTTTGTATTGTTGATTGTTTCCTTGGCTATGCAGGCCTTTTTATCTTCATGAAGTCCCAAAAGTTCAATTTCGCGTTTGTTTCCTTTGTCTTTGGAGACATGTCCTGAAAGAAGTTGCTGTGGCTGATGTCGAAGAGGTTACTGCCTATGTTCTCCTCTAGGATTTTGATAGATTCCTGCCTCACGTTGATGTCTTTTATCCATTTGGAGTTTATCTTTGTGTATGGTGTAAGAGAATGGTCAAGTTTCATTATTCTACATATAGCTGGCCAATTTTCCAGCACCATTTATTGAAGAGATTGTCTTATTTCCACTAGATATTTTTTCCTGTTTTGTCAAAGATTATTTGGTCATAGAGTTGCGGGTCCATATCTGGGCTCTCTATTCTGTTCCACTGGTCTATGTGTCTGTTTTGGTGCCAGTACCATGTTGTCTTGGTGATCACCGCTTTGTAGTAAAGCTTGAAATCGGGCAATGTGATGCCCCCAGCTTAGTTTTTCTTTTTCAGCATTTCTTTAGCAATTTGGGGTCTTTTCTGGTTCCATGCAAATTTTAGGATTATTTGTTCCAGCCCTTTGAAGAAAACTGGTGGAATTTGTATCGGGATGGCACTGAAATTATAGATTGCACTGGGAAATATAGACATTTTAACAATGTTATTCTTCTGATCCATGTATATGGAATGCTTTTACACCTTTTTGTGTCTTCTTCAGTCTCTTTCATGAGCCTTCTGTAGTTCCTTGAGTACAGATCCTTTTCCTCTTATGTTAGGTTTAGTCCCAGGTATCTTATGATTCTTGGTACTACTGTAGATGGAATGAATTCTCTAATTTCCCTTTCCGTATTTTCATTTTTAGTGTATAGGAAAGCAACTGATTTCTGTGCATTGATTTTGTATCCTGACACATTACTGAATTGGTGTATGAGTTCTAGTTGTTTGGGGGTGGAGTCTTTGGGTTTTCATATAAAGTATCATGTCATCTGTGAAGAGAGAGAGTTTGACTTCTTCATTGCCAATTTGAATACATTTTATTTCTTTCTGTTGTCTGAATGCTGTCACTAGGACATCTAGCACTATGTTGAACAAGAGTGGTGAGAGTGGGCATCCTTGTCATGTTCCTGATCTCCAAGGGAAGGCTATCTGCTTTTCCCCATTTAAAATGATATTTGCTGTAGTTTTACATAGATAGACTTGATGATGTTGAGGGATGTTCCTTCTATCCCTATACTTTAAAGAATTTTAATCCGGAATGGATGCTGAAATTTGTCAAATGCTTTTTCTGCATCCATTGAGAGAACCATGCGTTTCTTTTCTCTTCTCTTATTGATTTGTTCTATCACATTGATTGGTTTGAGGATGTTGAACCCCGCTTGCATCCCAGGGATAAATCCCACTTGGTCATGATGAATAACCTTTTTAATGTGCTGTTGGATCCTATTAGCTAGGATCTTTTTGAGAATCTTGATACCCATATTTTTCAGGTATATTCCTCTGAAATTCTCCTTTTGAATGGAGTCTTTGTGTGGTTTGAGGACCATGGTAATGTTGGTTTCATAGAATGAGTCTGGGAGTGTTCCTTCTGTTTCTATTTTTTGAAGCATTTTAGGAGAATAGGTATTATTTCTTCTTTGAAAGTTTGGTAGAATTCCCCAGGGAATTTTTCTGGTCCTGTACTCTTGTTCTTTGGGAGGTTTTTGATCAGTGCTTCAAACTCATTACTAGATATTGTTCTATTCAGGTTGTCAATTTCTTCCTGTTTTAGTCTTGGAAGGTCATTGGTTTCCAGGAATGCATCCATTTCTTCTAGTTTGTTTAACTTAATGGCATATAGCTGTTGATAATAATTTTTGATGATTGTTCCTATTTCCTTCGGATTAATGGGGATCTCCCCTTTCATTCATAACTTTGTTATTTAGGGTCCTCTCTGATTTCTTTTGCATGAGTTTGGCCAGTGGTTAATCAATCTTATTGAATCTTCCAGGGAACCAACTTCTGGATTCATTGATGCATTCTACTATTTCCCTAGTTTCTACCTCATTGATCTCTGCTCTGATCTTGATAATTTCCCTCTTGTGCGTGGGGTTGTCTTCCTTTGTTGTTGGTTTTCCATTTCTTTGAGGTGTAAGGAGAGCTGGTGTATTAGAGATTTTTCAATTTTTTTGTGTGAGGCTTGGATGGCTATGTATTTCCCGCTTTGGACTGCCTTTGCCATGTCCCATAGGTTTTGCATTGATGTGTCTTCATTCTCATTGTTCTCCATGAATTGTTTAAGCTCATCTTTGATTTCCTGGTTGATCTCAGTATTCTTGAGCAGGTTGGTCTTTAGCCTCCAAGTGTTTGAATTTCTTCCAAACTTCTTCCTGTGGTTGAGCTCCATTTTCAGAGCATTTTGGTCTGAGAAAATGCAGGGAATCATCTTAATATTTTTGTATTGGGTGAGTCCTGATTTGTGGACCAGTATGTGGTCTATTCTGGAGAATGTTCCTTGTGTACTCGAGAAAAATGAGTATCCTGTTGTTTTAGGGTGGAATGTTCTTTTTATATCTATGAAGTCCATCTGGTCCAATGTGTCATTCAAAGCTCTATTTCTTTATTGATTTTCTCTTTAGATGATATTTCTGTTACTGAGAGTGGTGTGTTAAGATCTCCTACTATGACTGTATTCCTATCAATGTTACTCTTTATTTTGATTAACAGTTGGTTTATGTACTTGACTGCTCCTATATTGGGCGCATAAATGTTTACAATTGTTAGATCTTCTTGGAGCATAGACCCTTTCAGAATGATGTAATGTCCTTCTGTATCTCTGACTACAGTCTTCAGGTGAAAATCTAATTTATCTGTTAGGAGAATTGCTACCCCAGGTTTCTTTTGAGGTCCATTGTCATGAATGATGATTCTCCATATTTTCCCTATCAGTCTGGAAGTACCTTTCATTCCAAATGTGTCTATTGTAGACAGCATATGGACACGTACTGCCATTTTGTCCATTCTGCAGCCCTGTGCCATTTTTTGAGAGTATTTATGCGGCTCACATTTAGAGTGATTATTGAAAGATAAGTGTTTATTGACATCATGTTGCCTGTGTTGTCCTTGTTTCTATTGATTGTAAATTTCTGTCCTAACTCACTCATGGGTTCGCTCTACTTTTATAGAACCCCCTTTACTATTTTCTGCAGTGCCAGGTTCTTGGTCACATATTCTTTTAGTACTTGCTGTTTTTGGAAGCTCTTTATCTCTCCATCCATTTTGAATGTCAGCCTTGCTGGATAAATTATTCTTGGCTGCATGTTCTTCTCATTTAGTGTCCTGAATATGTCTTACCAGCCCTTTCTGGCTTGCCAGGTTTCTGTGGACAGGTCTGACGTTATTCTGATGGGTCTTCCTCCTTATGTAAGGGATCTCTTCACCCTAGCTTCCCTCAGGATCTTTTGTCTAAAATTATAATTTGCAAAGTTTACTATGATGTGTCTCACTGTATTTCTAGACTCGTTGATCTTGGCAGGTATCCTTTCTGTCTCTTGGACACTAAGCCTTTTTCCATTCCCCAGATTGGGGAAATTTTCATTCAGAATTTGGTCAGCTATATCTTCTAGTCTTCTGTATTTCTCTTCTCCCATTGAGTTTCCAATAATCCTGGTGTTGGAACGTTTCATGGTGTCATTTATTTCCCTAAGTCTCTTCTCATGATTCCTGAGCATTTTTCTCCAGCTATCCTCCTGCCCTTTATTTTCTACCATTTTATCCTCTAGATCACTAATTCTATCCTGTCTCTGTAACTCTAGCTCTTAAACTATTTTGATTGGACTGGATCTCACTGATAGCACTTCTTACATCTGCTATACTGGTTCTCATTTCTGTCCTTAGAGATTCTATTTTTTCATTAATCTTAGCCATTGCCTGGATAATTGTCAGCCTGATTTCCCTTTCTGACATACTGTTAATGTCCATGTGTAATAGTTCTGAGGCAGAGGGCACAGTCTCTGGGTTCTTGCTCTGTTGGGTGTTCCTCCTCCTAGTCATTTTGATGGGAGGTGGAGGAGAGGATGTATAGTTGGATGTTTCGCCCACGATCCAAGCAGTGTGCACTCTGGAAGGTTTAGGAGCAATTGAGAATCACCATGAAGAAGAAAGAATAAGGATAAAAAGTATAGAGAGAAATCGAAAAAGAGGGGGTCTCAGCCAGAATGAGCCCCAACAATAAGATTTATGATGTATGTAGACCAACACAAACATTTAACCCGACAAATGTAAATGACAGGAAATAAATGAACCTAATCAGAATGAACCCCAGGAGTTAGATTTATTTAATAGTAGAACAAAAGCAAATAGGTAGGTATAGGTATCCTTCTACCCTGACAGAAGGATAAGATGGGAGGGTGGTTATAACTCCTCATGTGCGAGGAAGGTTATTTCAGGTCTTCCTGGGTTTATCGTTGTATTAAGTCTCTAGTTATAATTTTAAGTAGTTTAAAAAAATAAAAACAGAAAAATCAAACCAAGAAATGTGAAAACAAGTGAACAAAAATAATAAGGGATAGAAAAGAAAAAATAAACTTGTATCTATGAAATATACAGATTTGAGGGTATTGTCAGGCGCTTAATAAATTGATTTCCCCTGATGTTGGGGATTTAAAGTCTTATGGTGACCCTGTGGTTATGGTCTTTTTGGTTTTTTGACTTGTCTTCTGGGGGAGAGGCCCGGCCAGTTTTTTTCCAGTCAATCCTGCTTGGGTTGAGTCACCCTGACCCCCCAATCATTGGGCAGAGCTTTGTGGAACCTGGTTTCTCAGTCTTTAGCTCTCTGAAGGCTTTTGGCCTTTTATAGACTTTTCTCCTTTTCAGAGAGTCTAAGCTAGGAATCTGCCTGTGTGTACCCAGACCTCCCCGTTACATAGAAGCCGCAGTCTGCTCCCCACTGGGTTGTCCAAAAGGGATCCTCCCATCTGCAAATTTCCCAGTGCAGACTGTCCCAGGTGTTGCGCACTCAGCAGTTCGGTTACTCCATGCACTCCCCTGCTCTTGGGGCTCCATGCTCTGGCTGGTGTGTGGCCAGAATCTTGCCAAGATTACTGCAATGGCCACACAGTTCTTGCCTTCGGGGGTGCACCATCCAGAGAGCTCTGTGCACAGAGAAAAACTTTCTCCCCGGGACCACAGCAGGCTCTTTAAGGTGCTTTCAGGTGCGCACACACCCCACCCACAATGGTGCCGGGAGTGGAAAGCTGCAGGTTCAGAGTCACAGACTGGGACCCCCCCCCCACTAGTCTCTCTTTGAGGTGAGAGGTGTTCTTCCTGGGAGCGTGGGCCCAGGCCTGTGCACACGACCATCCCCTTCCACTAGCTGCTCCTCAGAAACTTATGCTCGTTTTAAGTGTTTTTTACTGGGCTCTATGTTATTGCTGCTCCACAACCTCCCAATGCTTTCCTTTGTGGTAATGCTGTCCTTGCACCACTTCTAGTGGCTCCCTTCCCCTTTTGTTTATCCTCCCATATTGTTTCAATTGTTCCCAGTCTGCTTTACCTCTCTGCTGCTGTCTTCTGCTCCCGTAGAGATCCAAAAATGAAAAATCTTGCTCCTCTGGCTTATTCCGTGGGTGTTCAGTGTGGTCTGGCAGATATCCAGCTCACTTTTGGGGACAGGTTGCATCAGGATCTCCTACCTCTCCGTCAACTTCCCCCACCTTCAAGAAGTAGAAATTTCAATTTTTATTTTATTTTTAATGATTTTATTTACTTATTTGACAGAGAGATAGAGAGAAAGCACAGATAGGCAGAGTGGCAGACAGAGGGTGAGGGAGAAGCAGGATCTTTTCTGGGCAGAGAGCCCAACAGGGGGCTTGATTCCAGGACCCTGGGATCAGGATCTGAGCTGAAGGCAGCTGCTTAACTGACTGAGCCACTCAGATGCCCCAAAAAGCAGATTTAAAAAGAAGCTTTGAGATGAATGTGGGGAAAGCAGAGGGGGAGATGAAAATGAGAGACTGTGGATTCTAAGCAACAAACTTAGGGTTTAGGAGGGGTGGGGTGGGGAACTTGGGTGAGACTGGTGGTGGGTATTGAAGAGGGCCCGTACTGCATGGAGCACTGGGTTTAGTGCACGAACAATAAATCTTGTAACACTGAAAAGATAAAATAAACATATTTGGGGGGAAAAATAAAAAGAAACTTTGATGTTTTTCCACAAACATGGTGGGGGAATTCTTTAGCTTAAGCTCTTTTGCAGGGTTATTTATTACTGTTCTTCCTTGTATTCAAAGCCATTTTGGGGCGCCTGGGTGGCTCAGCATGTTAAAACCTCTGCCTTCAGCTCAGGTCATGATCTCAGGGTCCTGGGATCCAGCCCTGCATCAGGCTCTCTGCTCAGCAGGGAGCCTGCTTCCCCCTCTCTCTCTGCCTGCCTATCTGCCTATTTGTGCTTTCTCTGTGTCAAATAAATAAATAAAATAATTTTTTTAAAAGCCATTTTTTGAAATTTGAGGCTTCCATCCAATTCTCTTAACATTTTATCTGTGACTTGGATTCTCATGAACAGCTCTTCTATCCGCTGGTCTTTTCCTTGCCTTTAGCCTTGGCATCGTTTGCTCACTCAGAAGAGACTTCCCAACATGGTAAAACCTCCCAGTGATATATTACCAGGACATCAGGCTGAAGGCAGCCCGGGCTGGAGGCCTGCAGGCCATGGAACACCAGCACCTGGGCACAGAGACCTAGCATGGGCGCTGCCCTCCAAATGGCTGCCAGCACTGGCCGGGTCTTGGCATCCAGCCATGATCCTCTGACATTTGGGATGAAGCCCCCAACAGAGGGAACAGCCTTTAGCTTCACAGATACCCCACACCTGGACCCTCTACTGGAGAGGGGGATTTGTGCCTGAGTAGTAACCTCAAATTCCTCATGTCTGTGTCAGGTGACTTACTCTTCTGGCTTTGTGTTGTTCTTCCTGGTCCATGTCTTGACCTTCCATGTGTCTTACAGAGTCACTGAATGTGTTGGGGTGGAAGGGTCCACGGAGCCAGTTCTTCCCTGTTTGGCAAGGTGGCCACCAATAGGGAGGCAAGTGGTGCCCCCATGGAGGGGTGCCAGGAGGCACTGGGTCAGTGCCCTGCCTGCATCTTCTGGGCTCACATTCTTGAAAGGCAGCCTGGGGTGAGGTGCATGGGGACAGTTGTCTGAGGCTTGCAGCCAGCTCACCTGGACCAGGCAGAGATGCTGAGCTCCACAGGCAGAGGAGGTCTTTGAGACCAGCAAGGGAAAGCCCGGGACTAGACCCCCACGATGCACGTGGGGGGGGGGTGTAGGAGGAGGGTGGGTGTCTGAGGGCGAGGAATGGGGTTGGTGGGTGACGTTTGCTCTGTGGAGCATCTGCACAGGCACAGAGGTGCGGGTGGCCCTCCGTGTGAGTCACAAGTTCCCATAGCTGAGCAAGGAGTCTGGTTTGCACACTGTGGGCTAGAGAAGGGTGGGAGGCTGGCCTGAGGGAGGGTGGGGGCTGGTCCTGCTGCGGGTGCAGTCAGGTGCCAGTGCATGGGCACGGGAGTGACCAGGAATGCTCACTGTCCCTATGCAGCGTGGGGCACCTGGCATTTGTAACCGCCCGCACCAGGACCCCTAAGTCACCACAGGTCCACCGGCCCATCACCGGGTGCGTGTCCTCCCCTGTGCCCCTGGCCCATTACCGGGTGAATTTCCTCCCCTGTGCCCCACGGCCCTTCAACGTGTGGGTGTCCTCTCCTGTGCCCCCTGGACAATCACCAGATGGGTAGTCCTCCCCTGTGCTCTGGACAAACCCCAGGTGGGTGTCCTCCCTGTGCCCCCGGGACAATCACCAGGTGGGTGTCCTCCCTGTGTCCCCTGGACAATCACCAGGTGGGTGTCCTCCCTGTGCTCTGGAAAATCACCAGGTGGGTGTCCTCCCCTGTGCTCTGGACAATCAGCGGGTGCGTGTCCTCCCCTGTGCTCCCGGCCCATCACCAGGTGAGTGTCTTCCCCTGCGCCCTGACTAATCATCGCTCAGCTGATCCCTGCCCCTCTCTTACTGACCAATCACCAGTCGGCTGTCCCCGCCCCTCACTCCCAGACTAATCATCACCCGGCTGTCCCCGCCCCTCTCTTACTGACCAGTCACCAGTCAGCTGTCCCTGCCCCTCACTCCATGACTAATCATCACCCGGCTGTCCCCGCCCCTCTCTTACTGACCAGTCACCAGTCGGCTGTCCCCGCCCCTCTCTTACTGGCCAATCAACTGGTCGCAGCTCCTGGAGTGTCTCACTAGCCAATCACCAGTTTGCTGCCCTGCCCCTCACTGCCCGGCCAATCACCTGTCTGCTGCCCCTGTCCCCTCCCTCGTCTTCTCTGTCTGTGGGGACCCACCCTTGTGCTTCCTACCAGGACGTCAGGGTGCCCGGGAGCAGCCCCACCAGGAGACGTGAGGGGAATCCAAGGGTAGTACCTGGGAGACCTGGAAATGATGCAGCACCAGGGCTGGGCTTCAGCTGGGGTTGGGGTGGTGCCCAGGGTGGTGCCCAGGGCTTCTGGGCTCGTTCTTACTGGCGATTCTGGAAATGTGGGAGTTTCATGCACAGGAAGAGAAAATGCAAGTGAACCAAATGGTCAGACTTGAAAATCTACCCAGATTCCCTAAAACAAAGGATCCTCAGGGTCGGAAGGAGCCTGAAGGTCTAGCGGATTGGCCAGCAATGTGCTTATGGGTGCAGCCGCTCTGTAAAAGGGGTATGGAGGTTCCTCAAAGGGTAGGAAAGTAATTACTCTATGAACCAATATAGCCATATTACATTAGTGGGTATTTATCCAGATACACACTGAGTTATTCAAAGGGGCAGCTGCTCCCCAGTGTGCAAAGCAGCCAAATCATGGAAAGAGCCAGGTGTCCCGGGAAGATGAACGGATGGAACCGGAAGGTATCGTGTCAAGTGACGTAGGTCAATCAGGGACAGACCCTTATGATTTCACTCATGTGTGGAAGTAGAGAAACGAAACACATGAACATAGGGAAGGGAGGGAAAAATAAAATAGGACAACCCATTAGGGAGACTCAATGCTGGGAATCCACCTGAGGGCTGCTGGAGGTCTGGGGGGATGGGCTACCTGGGGGATGAGGTGCCTGGAGATGGGCATTAAGGAGGCAGGTGGTGGGATGAGCCCTGGGTGTCACATGCTCCAGATGAATCACTAAACTCTGCCTCTGGAAATAACATCCACATGCCTACGTTGTGAGTCATAATTTTCTCTAAATTTATCACCCCAAAGTATAGTTTGAAGGTCTCAAGCGTCCCCCTACTCACAATTCCAATCTCTGTCATGTCCGATCTGCATGTCAGGGCTGAGGACCTCTGGGCTCTGTCCAGTTCTATTCTATCAGTCTCTCTCAATTGAGTTTTTGTTTTTGTTTTTGGGTTTTTTTTTTTTTTAGAAAAGTAGAAAGATTTGTACACATAAAAGACTACTTCAGAATATCTGTTTGATTGTATCAATTAAAATGAGAAATGCAAAAACCATATTAATCCCTTAACTTCCAAGCATAGCCCGATTGAGATGAATTGGTTTTCCGATTCAGCCTTTTTTTTCAATACACTTTGCCTGGTTATTTATGTAAGTCCTGGCCAGAATAGCTGCTCATCATGAAGGCTGTTTTATACCAGCTGGGCTGAAACTTTTCACAAGGAAGCTCAGATGAGTTTTTTCTTTTGTTTTGTGTTTTTAAATTCAATTAGCCAACATATAATACATCATTAGTTTCAGATGAAGCGTTTAGTGATTCCTTAGTTGTGTATAACACCGAGTGCTCATCCTATCAACTGCCCTCCTTAATGCCCAACACCCGGTTACTCCATGCCCTAACCACTCCCCTTACAACCCTTAGTTTGTTTTCTGGAGTCCAGAGTCTCCATAGTTTGCCCCCCTCTCTGATTTCTTCCCATTCAGTGTTACCTTCCTGTCCCTATGGTCCTCTGTGCTATTTCTTATGAAATAAGATATGAGTGAAACGATATGATAATTGTATTTCTCTACTTGACTTATTTCACTAAGCATAATCTCCTCCATTTCCATCTGTGTCAACGGAAATGATAGGTATTGATCCTTTTTGATGGCTGCATAATATTCCATTGTATATTTCAAATGCTTCTCCTTTATCCATTCATCTGTTGAAGGAAATCTTGGTTCCTTCCACAGTTTGGCGATTGTAGACATTGCTGCTATGAACATTGGGGTGCATATTCCCTTTCTTTTTATTACATCTGTATCTTTAGAGTAAATAGCGAGTAGTGCAGTTGCTGAGTCAAGATAACTTTATCTTTAATGTGTTGAGGAAACTCCACAGTGTTTTCCAGAGTGGCTCTACCAGTTTGCATCCAAACAACAGTGCAAGAGGGTTCCCCTTTCTCCAATGCCTCGCCATTACTTGTTTCCTGTCTTGTTAATTTTAGCCATTCTGACTGGCATAAGGTGATATCTCATTGTGGTTTTGATTTGAATATCCCTGATGGCTAGTGATGTGGAGCATTTTTTCATGGGCCTATTACCATTTTGTATGCCTTCTTTGGATTCTGATCCCATTTGACACTGGGCAGATGAGTCACACACACACTGGGTGGACAAGAAGTCCTCATACCACAAACAGGCCAGCTTAGTTTAACACAAGGCGAGTAGGTCTAGAGAATACCAGGCTTGCCAAGTGCCAAGAAACCATGAGTCCTGCATCACAGCTCTCTATTGGGAAGATGATTCGCCCAAACAGAAGTATTTCCATGGGACTTTGGACCTGGGGTACAAAAACTCAGCTCTCTACTAGGCCAAACAGGTATCTGGACAGCAGACTTACCATGTGCCCTTGGATTCGGAGACCAACAACTGAGCTGTCAGATAGGTTAAACAGGTACCTTGACAGTGGGCTGACTATGTGTCCTTGGATCTTGAGCCCAAGAAAGGAGTTCTGGGCTAGGTCAAACAGACAAATAGACTGGAGGCTCACCATGTGCCCTTGGACCTGGAAACCACAGACTCAGGACTCTACGAGGCCACACAGGCACCTGGATAGCAGGCTCACCATGTGCCCTTGGACCTTGAGACCAATAAAGGAGCCGTGGTCTAGGCGAAGCACGTCCTTTGAGAGTAGGATTACCATTAACACTTGGGCCTGGAGACCAACAATACAACATTTTGCTAGGCCAAGAGGGCATCTGGATAGTAGGCTCACTATGTGTTCTTTAATAAGAACAACACAGGTCTGCACCAGGCCAAGCAGGCAAATAGACAGTGAGCTCACCATGTGCCCTTGGACCAGGAGATCAAAAACTGAGCTGTCTGATAGAACAAGCAGACACCTGGTAAACAGGCTCACCATGTGCCCTTGGACCAGGAGAAAAACAACGCAAGTCTCCACTAGGCTAGCCAGGCACCTGGAATACAGGCTCACTGTGGGCCCTTGGACCTCAAAATCAACAACTCAGCTCTGTGCTCAAGCAAGTAGGCATGTTGATAGCAGGCTTACCATGTACCCTTGGATCCGGAGACCAATAACTGAGCTGTTTGCTAGGCCTAGAAGTCACTTGGACAGCAGTTTCCCAGTGTTCCCTTGGACCTGGAGACCAACAATGCAGCTCTGTAATAGGCCAAGAAGGGCCCTGGACAGTGAGTTCACCATGTGCACTTGGACACAAATCCTTCCTTCTCCCCAGAGTATAGGGCACTCAAACACTGGGCTTGCCGGCTGTTGTCAGATTATGAGATCTCCAAACCTGCTCAGCATTGCACTAAGTCCACTGGAGCCATGGAGACCTGACGACCTTCAAACCATGAACCTTCCATCCCAGGACAGGACTGGGCTAAGAAGCCACTTGGACACCAACTTGACCCAAAACTGTAGGACTGGTTGCTTTTCAACTCTTCAGAGAAGTGAGCATTCGAGTCCCTTCTCACTTTGGATTTACTTCAGCCTGAGGTCCTTGTGGCCTGCTATCTGTGCATTATTCATTTTGGGGGG
>JAQQSY010000021.1:119509-145032 GCA_028646535.1 Procyon lotor
TCATGGGCGTCTAGCTGCCTATCCCTATCCTCCTCTGCTTCCTTACTTTCTATCAGCTTACCCTCTAGTTCACTAATCCATTCTTCTGCCTCTTTTAACCTGGCTATTTGAGTTTTTTGTTTACACTGTATTTCATTCATAGCATCTTTAATGTCAGCCTGATTAGATCTCATTTCTGTCCTTAGATATTCAATATTGTCTCCAATGTTTTTCTTAAGCTTAGTTATTGACTTCCTAATTGTACCTTGGATTCTCTCTCTGACATCTTCCTTATATCTATATCCATGAGATTTTAGCAGAGGCCATCATCTCCAATTCTTTTCGTTGTTGGGGATTCTTCCTCTTAGTCATTCTGTTGAGGGATGGTTGAGGGAATGTACAGAGTTCAAAATATCAACCACAACCCAAGTAAGATGCACCTTAGGAAAATCTGGCGCAGTCAGAAGCCACAACCAAAAAAACAAAAGCAAAATGTAACACAAGAGTAAAATTTATAAAATTTAAAAATTTAAAAATTAAAATTAAACAAAAGGATGAGGTGAAGGGGGTCTATAATTGCTCAGTGTAGACAAAGTAGGGCGTTTCAGCTTTTCGTGAGTGTATTTTGTTCTGTTTTCCAGAGGATACTACTTCCCAAAATTACAGGGAAGTAAAACTTGTATATATAAAGGTAAAATTGAATAAGGGGAAAAGGCTACAATGAAGCATATATCTGAAAAACACAGAGGTGTGAAAATGTACAAGTTAAAAAGCTACTGTGAAATATGAGTTGATAAGCTAAACATGTAGTTGGAATGACAAAAAAGGTAAAAAGAAAAAACCGAGAAGCATAAGAGAAACAATAAAAAGAAAAAGAGACTTGTATCTGAAAAATAAACAATCCAAAAGGCAATGCCTGGAGCTCAATATACGATTTTCCCCTGGTGTTGATATTGTACAGTATTATGGGGCCATAGGGTTGTCATCCTCTTGTTCTTCCAGCCTGTGTTCTGAGGGAGAGGCCTGTTGTGCTCTTTCTCAGGGAACCCTGCTTGGGTAGATTTGCCCTGCCCCTTGTTGGGGGATGGGTTCCATGGAAACTGGTCTTTTGAGCTTTTGTTCTCTCCCAGTTGTCCCTGTCCCTTCTGAGGGTCAGAGAAAAAATGGCCACACCCAAACCTCTGTCCCAGAGCAGAGAAATTGCATTCTGCTCTTTTCACTAAGTGCTCCAGGACAGTCTCTGTTTCTGTATCCACCACGGAAAACTGCAGCCCCCTGCAGTGCATGCCCATAGAGACTCAGAGATCATCCTAGGGACCCTGGTATGTTCCTGCCCTTTGTAATTCTAAAACTGTGAGCAGCCATGGGCTCCCAAAGGAAAAAGCAGCTCCTGGATTCTGTCTGAGCACTGCTCTAGAGCCCTTTCCCAGGTACCATAGCTCTGCAGGATGTTGCCTGGTTCCTGACATAGGAGGCTTTTGTGCTCTGGTGTTATATCACTTTCCAGGAGCCAGCCTATCTGAAGCATCCCCCCCTTATGTCTATCTCTCAATATCTCCCCACAAATTCATGACTTTGCACATCTTACCTTGCAAAAAATAGTCACTTTTCTGCTGGTAGAAATCTTAATACATATTCTTCCATCTTGGGCTGTTTTCATGGATGTTCAGAATGGTTTGGTAGATAACCAGCTAAATTCAGGGGACAAGTTGAAACAGGGTCCCCTACTTCTCTGCCATCTTCCCTGTCCACCCAGACTTGGTATTTTAACTTCTAGACATGAAAATATAAATCTTCTTCTTTGAAAAGTCAATACCTTCCTGACAAATGATATCAAGAAAGATTATCAGATTTTGACACTTTTAAAAGTTAAATTCAATAAGCCAACATACAGTACATCAGTTTTCAATAATTTTGATTTGTTTTATATGTATAATTCTTGTATCAAGAATATAACTCTTCTTGCAACTATATAATTTTTATATAGTTAAAAACATTGATGCAACTCAGCTTCTAAGAACATTAACTATGCATGATACAAGGCAAGGCACTAACATAAATTACAAATTATGTGAATAATGTCCTCTTGTTCACTTATGTTGGTGTCATGTGGTACAAAGACACACTTATCATATTTATTATCCTAATGAGTCAATATTAAAGATGGGGGTCCTTACTTTGAAAACTTTGAACGTGAGAATAATTTGGAAAAAGTTGAAATTAATTTTATGACCAAGTCAATTTTTTTGTAAATGGCAGATGAAAGATTTGAAAAAAGATTTTATCATTATCAGGCATGTACTTATCAATATAAATGTAACTGAAATAGACCATTGGAAATAATAAAAACTGTCATCTATTTATTCATTTGCAGTGTCACTCCTGTTTGAAATCATGAACGTCTGGAACACCACCTCAGATTTCATTCTTCTAGGACTCTTTAACCACACAAAAGCCCATCTATTTCTCTTTGTGATGGTTCTGATAATTGCCTTCATCTCCCTCATGGGCAATGCCCTTATGATTTTCCTGATTCACCAGGATATTCGGCTCCACACGCCCATGTACTTCCTACTGAGCCAGCTCTCCCTCATGGACATGATGCTAGTCTTCACCATTGTGCCCAAAATGGCAGCTGACTACTTGACTGGCAAGAAGTCCATCTCCCCTGCTGGCTGTGGGTTACAGATCTTCTTCCTCCTCACTTTGGGAGGGGGTGAGTGCTTCCTCTTAGCAGCCATGTCCTATGACCGCTATGTGGCTGTTTGCCACCCACTGAGATACCCCATTCTCATGAGCTGGCAATTATGCCTGAGAATGACTCTAGGGTGTTGGTTCCTGGGGGCATCTGATGGGCTCATGCAGGCTGCTGCTACTCTGAGCTTCCCATTTTGCGATGCACATGAGATCAATCATTTCTTCTGTGAAGCCCCTACTCTGGTGCGTTTGGCTTGTGCTGACACATTTATTTTTGAGTATGTGATTACAGCTGCTGTGTATTAATGCTCCTGGTCCCATTTTCTCTCATCCTGATTTCCTATAGTTTCATCTTAGCTGCAGTTCTCCAGATGCATTCTAGAGAAGCCCGCAAGAAGACATTCGCCACCTGCTCTTCTCATCTCTCTGTGGTGGGACTTTTTTATGGAGCTGCCATTTTTACCTATATGCAACCCAAATCTTACAGGTTAGCTAACAGTGATAAAGTGGTGTCAGCCTTCTATACAATCTTCACTCCTTTGTTGAACCCCCTCATCTACAGTATGAGGAATAATGAAGTCAAGGGAGTCCTGAGAAAGTGTATGGGTCAGTGTGCTGCCTTAAATCATGACTGAGATTACATTGATTTCCACTCAATGTAAACGCTGTATAAAGTGACTGTGAGGGATTCCCTAGAGAAAAGTTATATATGTGTTATATCTATACCTGTTACTATTTTACATCAAAATGCAGACAGACCTCCAAAGTTTGGATATTTTCCTATGTTGTCATCAACATATCCAATTGGGGATTGTTAAAATTTGTTAATCACAAATCAATAAAATGTTTTTACACCACACCACACAATAAGTATTTGTTCAAAAATGAACTAAGTAGTCAAACAATTTTCTACATCAATTGTGCTTTCTATTGTGCTTTCTTTTTTTGTGTGTGTATTAGAGCTTACAAACACTAGAATATTCAAAACTGATTACTCAACCAATTTCAATAATGTGGGCCTGTAACTTACCCACTAACTGGTAAGAGAAAATTCTCACCAGACCAGAAGTGTTTTTCATGACCTTTCATTAAATCATGCAACCAAGATAGAATTACTGGTCAGATTTATATCTCTATTCTGTAGTTTGGCCTATTGTAGAATTTTGCTTCAATGAAAACAAAATGGGCATTTGTTATATCCTGTGTCTTTTTCTCAACTTAATATGTTCTTCAAAATTCTGCCATGATTTTACATTTATCATCAGTTTGCTCTTTTTAGTTCCTAAATGATATCCCCATCTCTGAATCTAATAATTTTTGTTTACTTACTACTTTAAGGATGAACATGTGGGCCACTTTTAGTCTGGAACGATTATAAGAAAACAAACATTAACTTCCTTCCTGTGATCACATGTTTTTATTTCATTTGGTATATGTACGACTAATTTCTAGAAAAAAAGTGCAACAATATGTTCAATTTTACATGCCTGCCAGCAAGTCAAAGGAATATTACTTGCTCCAATTGGAAGCAATTGTGGGTAACTTCAAAATTTGTGTTTTAGCTATACTCATATGGATATACAAACTCACTTGTTTTAATTTTGCATTTCCATGGTGATTAAGGATTAGAAGGACTTTTTTATTATCCCGTTGTTTATGAATAAATCTTCCTTTTGAAAAGATCAATTTTCATTTTTAGGGAAAAAAATAAAACACATAGATGCTTCCAATGCTAAAACAACTTGGTGGTTTTGTAGCAAACAGTGTATGACATTCATAGTATTATTTAGAAATTTTGAAAATCTGTTTTTATTCTATTTTCAAAGATTACTTATTGTCATTAAGATTAATATTTATCTAATTCTTCTCATTTTCAATGTTATAAAATGAAAGTGATATTTGGATGGGTGAGGGCAAGATGGTGGAAAAGTAAGAGATCTTGTTGTGACCTGTTCCTTAAAGTGAGCTTGATAACTACCAGAAAACGCTGAACACCCATGACGTAAGCTTAAGGAGGAAGATTTTTCACTTCTGGATCTACACAAGAGCAGAAAACATCAGTGGAGAGGGTGCACCCTGCCTGGATCATGGGTGATATATCCAACTATACATCCTCTCATCCACTTCTCATCAAAATGATTAGGACGAGGAGCACCAGAGGAAAAACCCAGAGACTGCACACTCTCCCTCAGAACTATTGGACATGGACATAAACAGGGTGTCAGAAAGGGAATTCAGGCTGACAATTAGCAAGACAATGGCTAGGATAAAGAAAAACATTAATGACAGCATAGAAACCCTAAGAGCAGAAATGAGAACCAGTATAGCCAAAGTAAGAAGTGCTATCAGTGAGATCCAATCCAATCTAAATAGTTTAACAGATAGAGTTACAGAGACAGAGGATAGAATTAGTGATCTAGAGGATGAAATGGTAGAAAAGAAATGTCAGGGGGAGAGCTGGAGCAAACTGTTTAGGAATCATGAGAAGAGACATAGGGAAATAAATGACACCATGGAACGTTCCCAGGTCGGGATTATTGGAATCCCAGAGGGGGTAGAGAAAGACAGAAGACTAGAAGATATAGCTGACCAAATTCTGAATGAAAATTTCCCCAGTCTGGGGAATGGAAAAAGGGTACATGAACTAGAGGCAGAAAGGACACCTGCCAAGATCAATGAGTCTAGAAAGACACCCAGACACATAATTGTAAAATTTGCAAAGTATATCTTTAGACAAGAGGTCCTGAGGGAATTTTGGGGGAAAAGATCCCTTACATATAGAGGAAGACCCATCAGAATAACATCAGACCTGTCAACAGAAACATGGCAAGACAGAAAGGGCTGGCAAGATATATTCAGGGAACAAAATGAGAAGAACATGCAGCCCAGAGTACTTTTTTTTTTTTAAAGAATTAATTAATTAATTAATTAATTTATCTATTTATTTATGTTTGACACAGAGAGAGAGATTACAAGTAGGCAGAGAGTGAGGCGGTGGGGGGGGGAAGCAGGCTCCCCGCTGAGCAAAGAGCCTGATGCGGGGCTCGATCCCAGGAACATGAGATCATGACCTGAGCTGAAGGTAGAGGCTTTAACCCACTGAGCCACCCAGGTGCCCCACCGCAAAGAATACTTTATCCAGCAAGGCTCACATTCAAAATGGAGGAAGAAATAAAGAGCTTCTAAGACCTACAAAGATTACAAGAGTATGTGACCTCCAAGAAGGCACTAAAAGAAATATTAAAAGGGGTTCTATAAAAGTAGAAAGAACCCATGAGTGACTTAGAACAGAAATTTACAATCTATAGAAACAAGAACTACAGGTAAAATGGGGTCAATAAACACTTACCTTTTTTTTTTTTAAGATTTTATTTATTTGACAGAGAGAAACACAGCGAGAGAGGGAACACAAGCAGAGGGAATGGTAGCGGGAGAAGCAGGCTTCCCGCAGAGCAGGGAGCCTGATGCGGGGCTCGATCCCAGGCCCCTGGGATCTGACCTGGACTGAAGGCAAACTCTTAACGACTGAGCCATCCAGGTGCCCCAACACTTATCTTTCAATAATCACAAACAAACTGAGGGTTTAGGAGGGGTGGGGGTGGGGGGATGGGCGAGCCTGGTGTTAGGTATTGAGGAGGGCACGTATTGCATGGAGCACTGTGTGGGGTGCATGAACAATAAATCTTGTAACACTGAAATATAAAATATACATACTTGGGGAAAAATAAAACAAAGCTAGAAAATCTAAAAAAAGAAAAAGAAAAGAAAAGAAAAGAAATAAAAGAACCTAGTCAGAAAAAAAAAATCACTCTCAACATGAACAGTGTAAATGCTCCCATAAAATAGCACAGGGTTGCAGAATGGCTAAAATGACAGGACCCGTCCATATGCTGTCCATAAGAGACACATTTGGAACCAAAAGATACATCCAGAATGAAAGTGAAAGGATGGAGAACCAACTTTCATGCCAATGGGGCTTAAAAGAAACCTGGCAACAAACTGAGGATTTAGGAGGGGTGGGGGTGGGGGGCTTGGCAAGCCTGGTGGTGGGTATTGAGGAGGGCACGTATTGCATGGAGCACTGGGTGTGGTGCATGAACAATAAATCTTGTAACACTGAAAAAATAAAATAAACATTTTTGGGGGAAAAAAAGAGAAAAGAAAGCTGGGATAGCGATTCTCCTATTAGATAAATTAGATTTTCAGCTAAAGACAGTAGTCAGAGATAAAGAAGGACCCTACCTCATTCTGAAAGGGTTTCCCCTCTAAGAATATCTAACAATTGTAAACATTTACACCCCCAATATTAGGAGCAGCCAACTACATAAGCCAACTGTTAATCAAAATAAAGAGTCATACTGATATGAATACATTAATAGTAGGAGATCTTAACACGCCCCCTGAAGTAACAGGCAGATCATCTAAACAGAAAATTAGTAAAGAAACAAGAGCTTTGAATGACACATTGGACCAGATGGACCTCATAGATATATACAGAACATGCCACACTAAAAAACCAGAATACTCAATCTTCCTGTGCGCACATGGAACTTTCTCCAGAATAGACCACATACTGGGCTACATCAGGACTCAGGTGATACTAAAAGATTGAGATTATTCCCTGCATATTCACAGACTGCAATGCTCTGAAACTGGAACTTTAAGCAAAAATTTGGAAGGAATTGAAACACTTGGAGGCTAAAGAACAACTTGCTCAAGAATGCTGGAATCAAACAGAAAGTCAAAGATGAACTTTAACAATTCAAGAAGACCAATGAGAATGAAGACACATTGATCCAAAAGCTAAGGGACACGGCAAAGGTAGTCCTAAGGGGGAAATACATAGCTTTCCACGCCTCACTCAAAAAAATTGAAAAATCATGAATACACTAGCTCTCTTTACACATTAAAGAATGTGAAATTAACAACAAACGAAGCCAACCCCCCACACAAGAAGGGAAATAATCAAGAGTAGAGCAGAGATCGAGTTAGAAAATTGAGTAATAGTAGTATGCATCCTTAAATCCAGAAGTTGGTTTTTGAAAGAATCAATAAGAACTATAAGCCACTGGCCAAACTAATCCAAAAGAAGGAAAGAGGACCATGATTAACAAAATTATGAATGAAAGAGGAGAGATCATGACTAATCCAAAGGAAATAGAAACAATCATCAAAATTATTATCCACAGCTATATGCCAATAAGTTAAACAACCTAGAAGAAATGGATGCATTCCTGGAAACTCATAATCTTTCCAGGCTGAAACAGGAAGAAATTGACAATGAAAACATGGAAAGGGAAATTAGAAAATCAATTCCATTTACCATGGCATGAAGGACCATAAGATACCTGGGAATAAATCTAAAGAAATAGGTAAAGGATCTGTACCCAAGGAACTACAGAACACTCATGAAAGAAACTGAAGACACAAAGATGGAAAAGCTTTCCATGCTCTTAGATAAGAATAAACATTCTTAAAATGTCTATACTGCCCAGAGCAATCTATACTTTCAATGTCATCCTGATCAAAATTCCACCGGCTTTTTTCAAAGGGCAGGAACAAACAATCCTAGAATGTGTATGGAACCAGAAACAACCCCCGAAATGCTAAGGATGTTGACAAAGAAAAACAAAGCCAGAGACATCCCATTGCCTAATGTGAAGTTTTACTTAAAAGCTGTGATCACCAAACAGCATGAATCTGGCACAAAACAGGCACATAGACCAGTGGAACAGAATAGAGCCCAGATATGGACCCGCAACTCTATGGTCAAATGATCTTTGACAAAACAAGAAAAAATATCCAGTGGAAAAAAAATATTCTCTTCAATAAATGGTTCTGGCAAAATTGGCCAGCTATATGTAGAAGAATGAAAGTTGAACATTCTCTTACACCATACACGAAGATAAACTCGAAATGGGTAAAAGACCTCAATGTGAGGCAGGAGTCTATCAACATCCTAGAGGAGAACATAGGCAGTAACCTCTTCAACATCAGCCACAGCAACTTCTTTCAGGACATGTCTCCAAAGGCAAAAGAAACAAAAGTGAAAATGAACTTTTGGGACTTCATCGAGGTAAAAAGCTTCTGCACAGGGAAGGAAACAGTCAACAAAACAAACGGGCAACCCACAGAATGGGAGAAGATATTCACAAATGACACTACAGACCAAGGTCTGATATCCAAGATCTATAAAGAACTCCTCAAACTAGACACTCAAAAAAGAGTGAGATTTTGTGGAGTGAAATAAATCAAGCCAGATAGTCAATTATCTTATGGTCTCACGTGTGGAGCATAAGGAAAAACATGGAAGGCATTGTCGAAGGAAAGGAAGGGTGAATGGGTGAAAAACAGAAGTCAAGATGAACCATGAGAAACTGTAATCTGAGCACAAAACTGAGGGTTTTGGGGGTGTTGTGGTGAGGGGTTAGTTGAACCTGGTGTTGGGTATTGAGGAGGACATGTATTGCATGGAGGTTTCGGTGTGGTGTATGAACAATTAGTCTTATAACATTGAAAAAATAAAACAAAAGTATTTCGGGAAAAATATATTATTTAAAAAAGGACAATAGTTTTAACTAAGAGGCTTGGAAATTAATTTTTTTTTATTTTGCCATTTTAGCTTAATCTGAATCTTGTCTTTCAGAATTTTTTTTTCTTAATATCATTTCAGACAGGATTTTATTCTATATCTCACATAAACAAGAAAAATGAATAATCAAAATGAAATAATATCAGGGAGCATGGAATGTTCCAGTTTTGCAGGTTTCTGTAATAGTTTGGAAATGAAACCTACAAAGTTATGTAGCTGACTAGTGGTATTAAGGAGGGCATGTATCGCATGGACAACTGGTGGGTGCAGACAATGAATCATGGAACAGTGATAGAATAAAATATAATTAAAAAACAAAACATGTCCTCTGCCCATTTTTTGATGATTATCTGTTTTTTGAGTGTTGAGATTGAGAAATGCTTTATAGATCTTAGATATGAGACCTTTAGCTGTAGGTCATTTTCAAATATCTTCTCCCATTCCGTGAGTTTCCTGTTTGTTTTGTTGACTGTTTCCTTCGCTGTGCAGAAGTTTTTTTACCTTGATGAAGTTCCAAAAGTTCAGTTTTGTTTTGTTTCCTTTGTCTTTGGAGACATGTCCTGAAAAAAGTTGCTGTGGCTGATGTCGAAGAGGTTACTGTCTATGTTCTTCTCTAGGATTTTGATAGATTCCTACCTCACATTGAGGTCTTTTATCCATTTTTGTTTATTTTCGTGTATGGTGTAAAAGAGTAGTAAAAGTTTCATTCTTCTACATAGAGCTGTCCAATTTTCCCAGCACAATTTATTGAAGTGACTGTCTTTTTTCCACTGGATATTTTTCCTGCTTTGTCGAAAATAATTTGACCATAGAGCTCTACATCCATATCTGGGCTCTCTATTCTGTTCCACTGGTCTATGTGTCTGTATCTGTGCCAGTACCATGTTGTCTTGGTGATCACCACTTTATAGTAAAGCTTGAAATCAGGCAAGTGATGCCCCAGGTTTGTTGTTCTTTTTCAACATTTCCTTAGCAATTCGGGTCTTTTCTGGTTCCATACAAATTTTAGGATTGTTTATTCCAGCCCATTGAAAAATACTGGTGTAAATTTTGAGCGGGATCACATTGAAAATATAGATTACTCTGGGAAATACAGATAATTTAAAGAATGTTTAGTCTTCTGATCCATGAGCATGGAAAGCTTTTCCACCTTTGTGTCTTCTTCAGTTTCTTTCATGAGCGTTCTGTAGTTCCTGGAGTACAGATCCTTTACCTCTTTTGTTAGGTCTATTCCCATGTCTCTTATTGTTCTTGGTGGTATACTAAATTGACTCATTCTCTAATTTCCCTTTCCATATTTTCATTGTTAATGTATAGGAAAGCAACTGATTTCTGTGCATTGATTTTGTATCCTGCCTCATTACTGAATTGGTGTATGAGTTCTAGTAGTTTGGGGGTGGAATCGTTTGGGTTTTCATATAAAGTATCATGATATGTTACTCTCATCTGCTAAGAGAGAGAGTCTGACTTCTTCTTTGCCTATTTGAATACATTTAATTTCTTTTTGTTGTCTGATTGCTGTCGCTAGGACTTCTAGCACTATGTTGAATAAGAGTGCAGAGAGTGGGCATCCTTGTTGTGTTCCTGATCTCAAAGGGAGATTTTCCGCCATTGAGAATTATATTCACTGTGTTTTTTTTTTATAAATATTATGAAGTTGAGGAATGTTCCCTCTATTCTTATTCTTTGAAGAGTTTTAATCAGGGATGGATGCTGTATTTTATCAAATATTTTTTCTGCATCCATTGAGTGGACTATGTGGTTCTTTTCTTTTTTTTTTTTAATTTGTTCTATCAAATTGATTGATTTGCAGATGTTTATGCACCCTTGCATCCAAGTGAAAAATCCAACCAAGTCATTAGCCATCAAAAGATTCAAATGAAAACCACTTTGATATACCACCTTACACCAGTTAGAATAGCCAAAATCAACAAGACAGTAAACAACAAGTTTTGGAGAGGGTGTGGAACAAAGGGAACTCTCTTATACTATTGGTGGGAATGCAAATTGGTGCAGCCACTTTGGAAACAGTGTCAAGATTTCTTAAGAAATTAAAAATAGTGCTACCCTATGACCTTGTAATTCCACTACTGGGTATTTACTCCAAAGATACAGATGTAGTGAAAAGAAGGGCCAAATGTACCACAATCCCGCAATGTTCATAGCAGCAATGGCCACAACTGCCAAACTGTGGAATGAGCCAAGATGCCCTTCAACATACGAATGGATAAAGAAGATATGGTCCATATATACAATGGAATATTACTCCTCCATCAGAAAGGATGGACACCCAATTTTTATATCAACATGGATAGGACTGGAAGAGGTTATGCTGAGTGAAATAAGTCAAGCACAGAGAGTCAATTATCATATGGTTTCACTTATGTGTAGAGTATAAGGAAAAACATGGAGGACATTGGGAGAAGGAAAGGAAGGGCGAATTGGGGAAAATCAGATTAGGACATGGACCATGAGAGACTGTGGACTCTGAGCAACAACCTGAGGGTTTAGGAGGGGAGGGAGTGGGGGGTTGGGCGAGCCTGGTGGTGAAGGAATCAATGAATCCTGGAACACGAAAAAAATAAAATTAAATGAGAGAGAGAGAGAAAGAAATGAGAGAGAGAGAGAGAGAGAAAAAAAAAGAATGTGAATTCTGACACAAGAACTTCAGAACTTGAAAACTCGGTTAAGCCATATACACTGGGCATGTTGTCTAATCTTGTGAGAACCACACAGATCCCCAATGATAAATAATTAACAACTATAAGATTTTTTTCCCAATGTTTATTTTATTTTTTTAGTGTAACAAGGATAATTGTTCATGCACCACACCCAGTGCTCCATGCAATACGTACCCTCCTCAATACCCACCACCAGGCTAATCCATTCCTCTAACCCCTAACTCCAAAACCTTCAGTTTGTTTCTCAAAGTCCACAGTCTCTCATGGTTCATCTCCCAATCTAATTTCCCCTGTTCATCCTTCTCACAATGACCTCCATGTTTTCCTTTATGCTCAGCATGTAAATGAGACCATAAGATAATTGCCTCTCTGTTTGACTTATTTCACTCCGCATAATCTCTTCCTGTTCTGTCCATGTTGATACAAAAGTTGGATATTCGTCCCTTCTAAAGGAGGCACAATATTCCATTGTATATATGGACCATATCTTCTTTGTCCATTCATCTGTTGAAGGGCATCTTGGTTCTTTCCAAAGTTTGGCAATTGTGGTCATTGCTGCTATGAACATTGGGGTACATGTGGCCCCTCTTTGTAAAGCATCTGCTTCTTTAGGGTAAATACCCAGTAGTGCGATGGCAGGGTCATGGGGTAGCTCTATTTTTAATCTCCCTCTTTTTCTTAAAGTATTTTATTTATTTGACACAGAGAGAGAGACAGCGAGAAAGGGAACACAAGCAGGGGAAGTGGGAGATGGAGAAAGTAGGCTTCCGGTTGAGCAGGGAGCCTGAACTGGGGCTCAATCCCAGGACACTGGGATCATGATCTGAGCCAAAGGTAGATACCCAACAACTGAGCCACCCAGGCACCCCTATTATTAATTTCTTGAGGAATCTCCACAATGTTTTCCAAAGTGGCTGAACCAGCTTGCAATCCCACCAACAGTGTGAGAGGGTGCCCCTTTCTCCACACCCTCTCCAACATTTGTTGTTTACTGTCCTGTTGATTTTGGCCATTCTAACTGGTGTAAGGTCGTATCTCAGTGTTTTTGTGTTGTTGTTGTTTTTTTTAAGTCTTCAACATTTATTTTTAATTTTTCCCCCAAAAATGTTTATTTTATTTTTTCAGTGTTACAAGATTTATTGTTCATGCACCACACCCAGTGCTCCATGCAATACGTGCCCTCCTCAATACCCACCACTAGGCTCGCCCAGCCCCCCACCCCAACCCTCCTAAACCCTCAGTTTGTTGCTCAGAGTCCAGAGTCTCTCATGGTTCATCTCCCCCTCTGGTTTTCCCCATTCACCTTTTCCTTCCTTCTCATAATGCCCTCCATGTTTTTCTTTATGCTCAGCACATAAGTGAGACCATAAGGTAATTGACTCTCTCTGCTTGACTTATTTCACTCCGCATAATCTCTTCCAGTCCCATCCATGTTGATACAAAAGTTGGATATTCATCCTTTCTAATGGAGGCATAATATTCCATTGTGTATATGGACCATATCTTCTTTATCCATTCATCTGTTGAAGGGCATCTTGGTTCTTTCCACAGTTTGGCAATTGTGGTCATTGCTTCTATGAACATTGAGGTACATGTGGCGCTTCTATGTAATGCATTCTTTGGGGTAAATACCCAGTAGTGCGATGGCAGGGTCATAGGGTAGCTCTATTTTCAACTTCTTGAGGAATCTCCACACTGTTTTCCAAAGTGGCTGCACCAGCTTGCAATCCCACCAACAGTGTAAGAGGGTGCCCCTTTCTCCACACCCTCTCCAACATTTGTTGTTTACTGTCCTGTTGATTTCCTATACACTAACAATGAAATTGTGGAAAGAGAAATTAGGGAATCTATTCCATTTACAATAGCACCAAAAACCATAAGATACCTGGTTATAAAGCTAACCAAAGAGGTAAAGGATCTGTACTTGAAGAACTACAGAACACTCATGAAAGAAACTGAAGAAGACACAAAAAGTTGGAAAAGTATTCCATGTTCCTGGATTGGAAGAATAAATATTGTTAAAATGTCTATACCGCCCAGAACAATCTATACCTTCAATGCCATCCCAATCAAAATTTCACTGGATTTTTTTCAAAGGCCTCAAACAAACAATCCTAAAATTTTTATGGAACCAGAAAAGACCCCAAATTGCTAAGCAAATGCTGAAAAAGAAAAACCAAGCTGGGGGCATCACATTGTCTGATTTCAAGCATTACTACAAAGTGATGATCACCAAGACAGCATGGTACTGGCCCAAAAACAGACACATAGACCAGTGGGACAGAATAGAGAACCCCGATATGGATCCACAACTCTATGGTCAAATAATCTTTGACAAAACAGGAAAAATATCCAGTGGAAAAAAGACCAAAAATGGTGCTGGGAAAATTGGACAGCTCTATGTAGAAGAATGAAACTTGACCATTCTCTGAAATCATACATGAAGATAAACTCGAAATGTTTACAAGACCTCAACCTGACTGGGTTGCAGTCTACCAGAGGCAGGAATCTATCAAAACCCTAGGGAGAACATAGGTAGTAACTTCTTCAATATCAGCCACAGCAATATTTTTCAAAATATGTCTCCAAAGGCAAAGAAAATAAATGCAAAAATGAACTTGTGAAACTTCATCAAGATAAACAGCTTCTGCACAGCCAAGGAAACATTCAACGAAACAAACAAGCAGTTTTTTCAAGTGCCTGTAAGCCATTTGTATGTCTTCTTTGGAGAAGTGTCTCTTCATGTCTTCTCCCCATTTTTTGATGTGATTATCTGTTTTGTGGGTGTTGAGTTTGAGGAGTTCTTAATAGAACTTAGATATCAGACCTTTGTTTTTAGTGTCATTTGCAAATATCTTCTCCCATTCTGTGGGTTGCCTGTTTGTTTTGTTGACTGTTTCTTTCCCTGTGCAGAAGCTTTTTATCTTGATGAAGTCCTAAAAGTTCATTTTCTCTTTTGTTTTCTTTGCCTTTGGAGACATGTCCTGAAAGAAGTTGCTGAGGCTGATGTCGAAGAGGTTACTGCCTATGTTCTCCTCTAGGATTTTGATAGATTCCTTCTGCACATTGAGGACTTTTATCCAATTCGAGTTTATCTTTGTATATGGTGTAAGAGAATGGTCAAGTTTCATTCTTCTACATAGAGCTGTCCAATTTTCCCAGCACCATTTATTGAAGAGACTCTCTTTTTTCCACTGGATATTTTTTCCTGTTTTATTTAAATTATTTAACCAGAGAGTTGCGGGTCCATATGTGGGCTCTCTATTCTGTTCCACTGGTCTATGTGACTGTTTTTGTGCCGGTACCATGCTGTCTTGGTGATCACTGCTTTGTAGTAAAGCTTGAAATTAGGCAATATGATGCCCCCTGCAAAAACAATTTTTTTCCTGTTTTCAACATCTCCTTATTAATTCTGGATCTTTTTTGGTTCCATACAAATTTTATTATTATTTGTTCCAGTGCATTGAAAAATGCCAGTGGAATTTTGATCAGAATGGCATTGAAAGTACAGATTGCTCTGGGCAGTATAGACATTTTCACAATGCTTATTCTTCCAATTCATGAGCATGGAATGCTTTTCCACCTTTTCGTGTCTTCTTCACTTTCTTTCATAAGAATTCTGTAGTTCCTTGAGTACAGATCCTTTACCTCATTGATTAGGTGTATTCCCAAGTATCTTATGATTCATAGTGCTGCAGTATTTGGAATGAATTCAATAATTTCCCTTTCCATATTTTCATTGTTAGTGTATATGAAAGCAACTAATTTCTGTGCATTGATTTTGTATCCTGCCACATTACTGACTTGCTGTATGAGTTCTAGTAGTTTGGGGTTGGAGTCTTGGGTTTTCCATATAAAGTACTATGTCATAAGCGAAGACAGTTTGAACTTCTTGGCCAATTTGAGTACCTTTTATTTTTTTGTTTTCTGATTGCTGTCACTAGGACTTCTAGTACTAAGCTGAACAGGAGTGGTGAGAATGGGCATCCTTGTTGTGCTCCTGATCTCAAAGGGAAGGCTGTCAACTTTCCCCCATTGAGAATGATATTTGCTGTAGGCTTTTCATAGATTTTTTCATAGATTTCATAGATTTTTTTGAGGCTGAGGAATGTTCTCTCTATCCCTATACTTTGAAGTGTTTTAATCAGGAACAATGCTGTATTTTTTTCAAATGGTTTTCTACATCAGTTGATAGGACCAAATGGTTCTTCTCTAATCTCTTATTGATTTTTTTCTATCACATTGATTGCTTTGCGAATGTTGAACTACCCTTGCATCTCAGGGATAAATACCACCTGGTCATGATAAATCATCTTTTTAGTGTGCTGTTGGATCCTATTAGCTATCATTGAGAATATTGGCATCCATATCATTGGGGGTATTCATCTGAAATCCTCCTTTTGTGTGGGGTGTTTGCCTGGTTTGGTAATCAAGGTAATGCTAACTTCATAGAAAGAGTTTGGAAGTTTACCTTCTGTTTCTATTTTTTGAAACAACTTCAGGAGAATAGGTTTTATTTCTTCTTTGAATTTTTGGTAGAATTCCTCACGGAATCTGTCAGGTCCTGGACTCTTGTTTTTTGGGAGGTTTTTTTTAATCACTGCTTCAATCTCATTACTAGATATTGGTCTATTCAGGTTGTCATCTTCTTCCTGTTTCAGTCTTGGAAGTTTGTAGGTTTCCAGGAACGCATTCCTTTCTACTACATTGTTTAACTTATTGGCATATAGCTGTTGATACTAATTTTTTATGATTGTCTCTATTTCCTCTGGATTAGTTGTAATCTATCTCCTGTCCATAATTTTGTTAATTTGGATCCTCTCTATTTGCTTTTGGATTACTTTGGCCAGTGGTTTTTTGATCTTATTGGTTCTTTCAAAAAACTACTTCTGGTTGCTTTGAGGGGTTCTACTATTTCTCTAGTTTCTAACTCACTGATCTCTGCTCTAATCTTATTTCCCTTCTTGTGCGTGGGATAAACTTGATTTGTTGTTGAATTTCTAATTATTTAAGGTGTAAAGAGAGCTGATGTACTTAGGACTTTTCAGTTTTGTTTTGTTTTGCTTTTTTTTTTTTTTTTTTTTTGAGTGAGTTGTGGATGGCTATATATTTCCCCTTAGTACTGCCTTTGCCCTATGCCATAAGTTTTGGACTGATATGTCTTCATTCTCATTGGTTTCCATGAGTGAATTAAGTTCTCTTTGTTTTCCTGATTGATCCAATCATTCTTGAGCAGGTTGGCCTTTAACCTTCAAGTGTTTGAATTCATTCCAAACTTTTTTGTGATTGAGTTCCAGTTTCAAAACATTGTGCTCTGAGTCTATGCAGGAAATATTCTCGGTCTTTTGATATCAGTTCAGTCCCGATTTGTGGCCCCTGTATGTGGTCTATTCTGGAGAAAGTTCCATGTGCAATCAAGAATAATGTGTATACTTTTGTTGTAGGGTGGATATTCTGTATATATCTTTTTAAAAAATATTTAATTTATTTATTTGTCGAAAAGAGAGAGAGAGAGCACAGTAGGCAGAGGCAGAGGGAGAAGCAGGCCCCCTGCTGAGCAAGGAGCCCGATGTGGGACTCGATCCCAGGACCCTGGGATCATGACCTGAGCCGAAGCCTGCTGCTTAACCAACTGAGCCACCCAGGCATCCCTATATCGTTGAGTTCCATCTGGTCCAATGTATCATTCAAAGCTCTTGTTGCTTTATTGTTTTTCCGTTTGGATGATCTGTCTGTTAGTGAAAGTGTCATGTTAAGATCTCCTACAATTAGTGTATTCATATGAATATGACTCTTCAATTTGGTTATTAGTTGGCATATGTAGTAGGTTGCTCCTATACTGGGAGTATAAATATTTACAAGTGTTAGGTATTCTGGGAGAAAAGGCCCTTTAAGTGTGATGTAGTGTCCTTCTGTATCTCTGACTATAGTCTTTAGTTTAAAATCTAATTTATAAAAAAAAATCTAATTTATCAGATGATAATCACTACCCCAGTTTTTTTTTGAGGCAAGTTGGCATGAAAAACGGTTCTCCATCCTTTCACTTTCAGTCTGGAGGTTTCTTTAGGTCACAATTGTGTCTCTTGTAGACAGCATATGGATGGGTCCTGCCGTTTTATCCACTCTGGAACCCTGTGCCATTTTATGGGAGTATTCAGGCCATTCACATTGGGAGTGATTATTGAAAGATAAGTTTTATTGACATCATATTTCCTGTGAAGTCCATATTTCTATAGATTGTCTTTTTAAATTTCTGTTCTACGTCACTCATGAGTTCTTTCTTCTTTTATCGAACCACCATTAATATTTCTTGTAGTGCAGGCTTGGTGGTCACATACTCTTTAAACCTTGCCAGTCTTGGAAGACCTTTATCTCTCCATCCATTTTGAATGTCAGCCTTGCCGGATAAAATATTCTTGGCTGCATATTCTTCTCATTTTGTGTCCTGAATATATCATGCCAGTCCTTTTATGCTTGTCTGGTTTTTGTGGACAGGTATGTCATTATTCTGATGGGTCTTCTTCTGTACATAAGGAATATCTTCCCCCTAGTTGCCTTCAGGAACTCTTGTCTAAAATTATCATTCTCAAAACACACAATGATTTGTCTCAATGTTTTTTCTAGATTCATTGATCTTGGGGGGGGGGTTGTCCTCTCTGACTGTATGACATGAACACTTTTTCCATTCCCTAGATTGGGGAAATTTTCATTCAGAATTTGTTCAGCTATATCTTCTAGTCTTCTGTCTTTCTCTACCCCCTCAGGGATTCCAATAATTCTGGCGTTGGAATATTTCATGGTGTCATTTATTTCTTTTTGTCTGTTCTCAGTGTTTCTAAACAGATGTTCCAGCCCTCCTCCTGACCTTTCTTCTCTAATTTTGTCCTCTAGATCACTAAATCTATCCTCTGTCTCAGTTTTACCTAGCTGTTAGACTATTTAGATTAGATTGAATCTCTTTGATAGCATTTTTAACATTAGCCATATTGGCTCTCATTTCTGTCCTTAGAGATTCTATGTTGTGACTAATGTTTTCTCCAGCCTAGCCAGTGCCTGCACAATTTTTACCCTGAACTACTTTTCTCACATACTGTTTATGTCAATATCCTAGAGTTATGAGGGAGAGCATGCACTCTCTGGGTTTTTCCTCTGTTGGGTGTTCCTCCTCCTAGTCATTCTGATGAGAAGTGGTTGAGGGGATGTTTAGCTGAATATATCAACCATGATCCAGGCAAGGTGCACCCTGGAAAGTTTCAGAGCAATCGGTATTCACCACCAGAAAGAAAGAAAAAAGAGAAAGAAAGAGAAAAAAATAAGAAAACCCAAGCAAAATGAGTCCCCAAAATAAGACTTATAAGGTATATAAATAAACATGAACAGACATAAAGACCAACAAAAGTAGATGACAAGAAATAAAAAAATCCAACCAGAATGGACCCCAAGAATAACATTTTTTTACAATACCAGAACAAACCAAATACATCAAAATCCTGACAGAAGAATAAGGTGGGGGTTGGTTATAAATCCTCTGTGTCGGCACCCCCATGCCTCTAAATTCATGAGCAATATTGTTGTGGGAAACTCGCTTCTCTTGGCTTGCTGTTGCCGGAACTGCTCTCTGGGCTCCTGGCCCATGCTGGATGCTCTCAGATTCTTGCCTGAGAGCTGGCTGTGTTCTCTCAAGCATGGGCTGTGAGTGCCCATAGCCCACAGCGGGTTGCAGATGGCCTGAGGCCCTAGAGACTGCTGGGTGGTGCTCACACCAGTCTCTCTTAGGCACCTGTGGGAGTGTGCCCAGCCTGAGCAGTGGTGCAAGCAACGTAAAGCTGCAGGCTCAAGGACCATGGACTGGACTCCACAAGTCTCTCTCTGATGTGGGTGATCACCCCTGATGGTGTCCTTCCTGGGAACATGGGCTTATGCCCATGCCCATGACCACCTGATTCCACTAGTTCCTCTTTAAGATCTTTTGTTCTTTTTGAGTGTTTTTAACCAGCCTGTAAGTTAATCCTGGTCCCCAATCACAGGGCAGTTTTCTTTGGGGTATTACTGTCCTTGGATGGCCTCTGGTGACTCCCTCCCCCTTCTGATTATCCTCCAATAACAGTCCAAGTGTCCCCACTCTGCTTTACCTCTCCACTACTGTCTTCTGCCCCCACAGAGATCCAGAAGTGAATAATCTTATATCTCATGCTGATTTCATGGATATTCAGAGTGTTCTGGTAGATATTTAGCTAACTTTAAGGGACCAGTTGAAACAGGGTCTCCTACTTCTTACCCATCTTTCCTCAATGCCAAAAAGTACTATGAAACTGTAAAAAACTAAAGAGATTTATGTAATGATATTACAATACACTGAATGAATTCATATGTTATATCTGGGACACCAAAAAGCAATATTTTATTATTATACAGAATTAAATTGAATGTTTTAATTTTTCACAAAAAAACCAGAAATTTTAACTTATTTTATCAGTTAAATAAAGATATTATGTTATGCTGCTGCTGGTAGTAATTATATACACCCATTCCAACACAGTTGTACTCAACGTAAAGTTATATTTAAAGGTTCTATATCCAAAATTAATGATATACTGTATGGTGACTAATATAACATAATAAAAAACTATGACCCTGAGAAACAAACTGAGAAAATTGGAGGGGAGGGGTTGGGGGATGGGTGAGCATGGTGGTGGGTATTGAGGATGGCATACATTACATGGAGTACTGGATGTGGTGCATGAACAATGAATCGTGGAACACTGAAAAAATAAAATTAAATTAAAAAAAGAAAGCGGGAAGTCAAGAAAGGAAAAGTGAATTGATGGAAATTAGAGTGGGAGGCGAACTGTGGACTCTTAGAAACAAACTGAAGTTTTTGGAGGGGAGGGAGGTGGGGGTTTGGGTTAGCCTGGTGGTGGGTAATAAGGGGGTCATGTACTGCATGGAGCACTGAGTATGGTGCATAAACAATGAACCTTGGAACACTGAAAAAATAAAATTAAATTTAAAAATGAAAAAAAAATGATTTACTTTGTAGTGTAGGGCATGACAATATAACAAAGTAAAAATGATTTACTTTGTAGGGCATGACAAATATAACAATACTTTGTAGGGCGTGTATAATATAACATGACAATATAACAAGATAAAATAGATATGTCTTTTTTTTTTTAAAAAAAGATTTTATTTATTTGTCAGAGAGAGAGAGTGCACAAACAGGCAGAGAGGCAGGCAGAGGCAGAGGGAGAAGCAGGCTCCCCGCCGAGCAAGGAGCCCCATATGGGACTCGATCCCAGGATCCTGGGATCATGACCCGAGCCGAAGGCAGCTGCTTAACCAACTGAGCCACCCAGGCGTCCCAAAATAGATATGTCTTATAAATAACATGTATTTTTCTTTTGCAAAACTATTCAAATATATTATACCTATTTATATTACATGACATATTTATATTTATATACAATTGTCTATATTAAATTTTCTTTTTAAGTGAATAAATGTATGGGATGTCTAAGACATTTATATACCTAAATTTGGACCTCATCAATGATAGTATAAAAGAACATGTGTTTATTTTTAAATTATGTCTTTAATAATTATTAACTACATTGTAGTTAAAGATCCTATTATTCTGGGTGAATCATAGTTGGCATAATATTTCAAATTCCCTCTTATCAGTGTTTTTGAAGTGATCTAAGTTATTTATCAATAACTTTCCTATACAGCTTCCGTTTACCTAATTGCACAATGAAATTGGTTAAACTTTATTTAATGTTGCTTAGTCCCACCTCATTTCTCAAACCAAGTTTCAGTTGATATGTAACAAACTCTGTTAGTACTTGTAATACATTGCATTATTCATGTTTTACCTAAATCATATTAAAATCCTGGCATTCTTCTTTCCCCTTGAGAAACATGAGATTGTTGAGGGATTTGGTAACATTTCACAATATTTCCAATTAGGCATTCTTTTTACCTGACTCATTTCTCTATAATGAAAATTCCCCTGGAGATGATTCAGAAGAACCAGTTATCACAAGGGAATAAAATCCCCATGTTTACACACCCTCAGGTTTAAATTACTTTATTTAGTGTTTATTTCGCATGCTGCATAAAACAAACACACAGAACAAATTTAGTTAAAGGTCTTTCTATTTATTTAGTTCAAATATTCAACCTGTGACCCAGTAACAGGTACAAGATTGAATTTGCTTAGTTTCCTAGTCTTTGTGAACAGACCATCATTAGTCACCAGGAAGGTAAGTAGCTATAAAAGTGGATATTTCTGCACACATGATTTCAAATTTGTAACTGTGAACAGCTCAATGCTTAAATTTAGGCATATATCAATAACTAAAATGTAAGATCTGCTACTTTACAAATCTTTTGCTACATGGACAAAGCATCTTCCTACCTTGACTCCATGTACATAAGCCTTTGTCCACAGGGTGTTTTACCTGAATTAAAATAAAAGCTGGAAATTAATAACTCAGCCAGTTAGAAAGTACAGACTAAGTTCCAAATGAAGGTACTTAAAGTCCTCTGTCTTTAATATTTTTTTCTTTTACATTTTCAGTAAATTTCAGGCCAGGTGTGTATGGTTATAGTGAAAACATTCATGAACAGTACAGAACATATACTATATTCTTCTGATGAAAATGATGGGGTATTTAAATAGTGATAAATTCTACAAAGACTCTGCTTTTTAGAGTAAAAAATATGACATGAATGGGCTTTGGTCCCAAGAAGTAAGACGTATTAGAAAGAAAAAGAAATATTCAAGTCTATTAGTCAATTAACTTTATGCTAAGTGCAACCATACACTCTCAATAATCTAGTAAATTGGCATCATAGCTTTTCAGAAGGAGAAAGTATAACTAAAGGGGCACCTGGGTGGCTCAGTGAGGTAAGCATCTGCCTTCAGCTCAGGTCATGATCCCCTGGTCCTAGTATCAAGCCCCTCATTGGGTTCCTTGGTTTACAAGGAGTCTGCTTCTCCCTCTACCTGCTGTTCTCTCTCTCTCTCTCTCTCTCTCTCTTTCTCTCTCAAATAAATTTTCAAAAAATCATTTAAAAAAGACACAACTATGTAATTTGTAAAATGTGGAGAAGCCTAAATCCCAATTGTTTTCAAGGCAATTTACTTTCCTATTAGATATGGAACTGATTATCTTACCTGAATTATTCTAAAAATTGGAATTTGAAACCCATTTTGATCAAATTGCATTTAACAATTTTAAGAGTATTTATGATCTTTAACATATTTTGTGTGTAAAAATGAGATAGATCAATTAGAATCCCAATTTTGCAAACAAAGAATGTGACATTAAGAGTGAAGTAAATATTTAATCCCATGACATGTAGTTAATAAATATAGGAAACAAAATCTATGTAATGCATCTTGACTCCAAATTCTGTTCTTTCTGCACAAAAGCACCACTACCAATATGTTTAATCATGTAAATTTAGGTAAAAAGTAATATATTTTACAAGATTTTTGTTTAAACATACCTTTTCATACCTGAACATGTGTAAATTTACAATGTAAATTACACATGTAAACATGTGTAACCTAAACATACCTGAAAATGTGTAAATTTTCAATTTACATATGATGTATTATTTGCCAAGGGTACATGTCTGTGAATCATCAGGCTTACACATTTCACAGCACTTACCATAGGACATACTCTCTCCCCAATGTCCACAACCCAGCCACCCCATCCCTACCCCCCCACCTCCCAGCCACCCTCAATTTGTTTCATGAGTCTAGGAGTCTCTTACGGTTTGCCTCCTTCCTGATCCCACCTTGTTTCATTTCCCTCCCCCACCCTCCATGACCCCCTGCTCAGCCTCTTAATTTCTTCATTTCAGAGAGATTATCACATGGTCCCTGAATCTATCATATGATTTATTTCACTTAGCATAACACCCTCTATTTCCATCCACATCATTGCAAATGGCAAGATTTCATTTCTCTTGATGGCTGCATTGTATTTCAGTGTGTGTGTGTGTGTGTGTGTGTGTGTGTGTGTGTGTGTGTGCGCGTACCACATCGTCTTTATCCATTCATCTGTTGATGGACATCTAGGTTCTTTCCATAGTTTGGCTATTGTGGATATAGCTGCTATAAACATTCGGGTGTGTGTGCCCCTTGAGAACACTACGTTTGTATCTTTAGGGTAAATACCCAGTAGTGCAATTGCTGGGTCATAGGGTAGCTCTATTTTCAACTTTTTGAGGAATCTTCATATGGTTTTCCAGAGTGGCTGCACCAGCTTGCATTCCCACCAACAGTGTAGGAGGGCTCCCCTTTCTCCGCATCCTCGCCAACATCTGTCGTTTCCTGACTTGCTAATTTTAGCCATTCTGACTGGTGTGAGGTGGTATCTCACTGTGGTTTTGATTTGTGTTTTCCTGAGGCTGAATGATGTTGAGCACTTTTTCATGTGTCTCTTCGCCATGTGGATGTCCTCTTTGCTGAATTTAATCATACTTTTTAAGAGATGGAATGAGACAATGACTGAAGGAATATTCTTATGAGGTTAAATAATTTGGAACTAAGTAGAGGTGAAGCCCAGCTGCATATCTGGTGCACATGACCATGTGAGCCTTTATCAGGCAGGGGATTTCTAAAGTGATAATTTCTCATTGGAATGCAGTGCATAATTTATTCATCACCAGGATTAAACAGCCCCATGAATATTCTTCATATCCCTATTTATTCTTGAAATTTGGATGAATGGTCCATAGAAGGAATAATAATTGTTTTAGGAAAACAACATGCGAATTACTCATTCTATCTAGAAACTTCTAGGTATCTGAAGTGAGAAACATATCTACAAAATACCAAATATGAGATATTAACTCACATGAGTCAGAATGGCTAAAATTAGGAACTCAGGAAACCACAGATGTTGGCAAGGATGTGGAGAAAGGGAAATTCTCTTATACTGTTGGTAGGAATGCAAACTGGTGCAGCCACTCTGGAAAATAGTATGAATGTTCTTTTTTTAAAAAAACAATTTTTTAGGATTGTTAGTTCCAGGCCTTTGAAAAAATCCAGTGGAATTCTGATTGCGATGGCATGGAAGGTATAGACTGCTCTGGGCAGTATAGACATTTTCACAATGTTTATTCTTCTGATCCAGGAACATGGAATGTATGGAACCAGAAAAGACCTCGAATTGCTAAGCAAATGCTGAAAAAGAAAAACCAAGCTGGGGGCATCACATCGCCTGATTTCAAACTTTACTACAAAGTGGTGATCACCAAGACAGCAGGGTACTGGCACAAAAACAGACACATAGACCAGTGGAACAGAATAGAGAGCCCAGATATGGACCCGCAACTCTATGGTCAAATAATCTTTGACAAAACAGGAAAAAAAATCCAGTGGAAAAATGACAGTCTCTTCAATAAATTGTGCTGGGAAAATTGGACAGCTCTATGTAGAAGAATGAAACTTGACCATTCTCTTACACCATACATGAACATAAACTCAAAATGGATAAAAGACCTCAATGTGAGGCAGGAATCTATCAAAATCCTAGAGGAGAACATAGGCCTCT
>JAQQSY010000021.1:145532-164766 GCA_028646535.1 Procyon lotor
TATTCTTTCCTTGTCTGTATATCTTGTGAATTTGAATGTGATGTTCTTTGGTATGGTCAACTTATGTTGAATTTAATGAGAGTTCTCAGATTTTTACGTCTGTGATTCCTTCAGATTTGGAATGTATCCATCTATAATTTGTTTGAAAAAAAAACTTTCTGCCACTTTTTCTCTCTCCATCTTCTGGGACTCCAATGATATGAATGTTATTACATTTTAATAAGTCACCGAGTTCCCTAAGTTTACCTTTGTGTTTCATTACCTTTATTTCCCTCTTCCTATCAGCTTATTTCCCATAATTTTCTTTTCTAGATTATAAAGTCTCCCCTCTGTTTCATCCGTTTTCATTTTTATGGCCTCAGCTTGGGATTGCATGTCAGTTATAGCATTTTTAATTGCAGCTTGACTAGATTTTAGCTTTTTATTTACAGTATGAGATTTTCTAGTGTCTTCTATTCTTTTTCCAAGCCCAACTAGTACACTTATAGTCATTGTTTTGAATTCTAGATCAGACAACTTAGTTTTATCTATATTGATTAAATCTCTGGCCATGATTTATGCTTTCTGTTCTTTCTTTTGGAAAGAATTTCTCTTTCTTATCATTTGGTCCAGAAAAGAAAAGAAGAAAGAAAGAAAAAACAAAAACAACAAAAACAAAGAAAAAAAATCTATATCCTTGGTATGTTTCGGTCTGCTTGTTATAAAACTCTAGAGCTCAACATAAATGATAATGATGATGATGTAATAATAATTAAGTACAAATAAAAATTACATATACAAACTATATATATAATATATATAAAATATATTATATAATATATAAAAATAAAAATTATATATACAAACTATATATAACTATAGCTACAACTATAACTATATATATAGTTGTATATATACATATATATACATATATATATATACACATATATATACATATATATTTAAATAAACAAACTGAAGGTTTTGGAGGGGAAGGCATGGGGGGTTGGTTGAGCCTGGTGGTGGGTATTGAGGAGGGCACGTATTGCATGGAGCACTGGGTGTGGTGCATGAACAATGAACCTTGGGACACTAAAAAAATAAAAAAATAAAATGAATTTGAAAAAATAAGAAAATAGAAGAAAAAATAGTAGTAAAAAATAAAGATTAAAATTAAAATGTCACCTAGATACTATTTTCCCCTAGAGCTAAAGCTTTGCAGCACTTTATGATCAGCAAACTTCCTGTGAGCAAGTTGTTTGCTGTGCTTTTTGGTAGGAAAGGCCTGTTGTGCTGATTCTCTGGTGAATTTGCCCTAGTGGAAATGCACCTCCAGGGCCAAGGGGTCAGGGCTTGTTGTAAGCATCTCTGGCCTCAACTATGTAGAGCTGTTGCTTTCCCTGTTTATCACTGAAGAGGGGATGAATATTGTGGTGCCCTGCTCTCTAGACTTGGAGATGAAAGTTTGTGCCCCCAACTCTTCTGGGCGTCCCACATAAGAGCAATCAATCACTCTTGTGTTCTCTATTTCCATCAGAACCCAACCTCCACATTGCTTGTGCCTGAGATTTTTATCTCAGGCACATGACTGACTTTCACGTCTCCATATTTTAGGGACTGGCATCATGTGGACCAGTGCTCTTCCTTCAGGAGAGGGTCTCACCATGCTTTTGCCATTTGCTGGGCTGTCTCAGGAAAAGTGTTCACATGGTTTTCTTCATATATCTGTGAAGAAATCTTCATATTTCTTTCATATATCTGTGAAGATATATCTTCACAGTTTATGACAAAACAGAGCAGAAATCCACCAACACTTGCTGCTCTCAGCTGGCTTCCACTCTCCTATCCCTGGGAACATTGCAGCACTTAGGAGCCACCTGTTCTTGCAACCCAGGGGATCCTCAGACCATAGTGTCACACCTGTGAGTCCACGTCATTTTGACACCTAAGAACCCTTAAGCAGGACACATACCACACTGTAGTAACCTTTTAAAAGTTCAGATTTGGGGGGCACCTGGGTGGCTCAGTCGTTAAGCATCTGCCCTCAGCTCAGGTCATGATCCCAGAGTCCTGGGATCGAGCCCCACATTGGGCTCTCTGCTCAGCGGGGAGCCTGCTTCTCCCACTACCATTCCCTCTCTAGCTGTGTTTCTCTCTGTCAAATAAATAAAATCTTAAAAAAAAAAAAGTTCAGATTTTGTGCTCTGCTGCTCATAATCCTTTTCTATAGCCACCATAATCAGGATCCCTCCCCACTGCCTTATCCACAGCCATATCTCTGGTCATTTTCTACTTGTAGGCTTGAAGGTTTTGTTCTTTCAGACTTCCAATTTATTTGGTGTTCAGAATGACTTGACAACTATATAGCTGTGTTCAAGGGATGAGACAAGTTTAAGGTCTCCCTAATTCTTCATAATGTTAAGTCCTTCTTCCACGTGTTTATTATTGTGTTTTATGACAGAGGGGGTGATACATGTGTTTGCAGAACTCACATTTGTTTAGAATGAAAAGAGTTTTAAATACACACATTCACAAAAAGAATAAGTAAAAAAATGTGTCATAACACAGTGCATAATACCATGTAACTATTGGGAAGCAGATGAACAGAATGCACATCTTTTTACAAAGAACTTGATCAGAGTCATGGAAGCTACCAAAAACTGAAAAATAAATTCTCATGAAAAGGGTTTCCTTAGACAAGTGTTTTTGAAAATTGTGTGAGAAGGAAGAATAAATTTGTTTTGTGAAAATAGTATTTGGCAAAAATTATTCATTGTTTATTTCTGCAGGAAAAAAAAGGAGGAAAAGTGATACTTGCTGTGAAGGTTGATTTGGCAGGTTTTTTGAGCAGAAATCAAAGGATATGAATATACATCTGTAATATGACCTGATAGGCTACTAAAATTTCAGAAATATTGGGGTTAATTATGAAAAAAGCACCCCCTAAGAGTCATAAAATTGTATTCAAATGAGTTTGTAATTTAATTCATTTATATTGATTTATAATGCCTACATATAAGGTGTAAATGCAGACTTTGTTAAAAGTTAAATTTATTTAAGAAAATAAAATATATGTATCTTAGTAAAGTCATTACAAAAATATATAATTCTCAGAAATTTAGACTTACGCAATTTTTTAAAAAATATTTAGACATAGACGTCTGCCTCATAAAATCTGAGGAAACAATGTGAGTTTTTTCAAAATAATTTTTAACTAATTTTTTTTAAACTTTTAAAAAAGTATTCATTTGAGAAGAGAGACTGCAAGAGCGGGGAGAGGGTCAGCAGGAGAGGGGAAAGCAGACTCCCCACTGAGGAGGGAGCCAATATGGAGCTTGATCCCAGGACCCTGGGATCACAACCTGAACCAAAGGCAGCCTTTTAACAGACCGAGCGACCCAGGAACCCAGATTATTATTACCATTTTAAGTTGCAGTGTCTCTTGAATAAATCACAGTGTAATTAAAATAATGAATTAATAAGAATTTATTTTTTATACTTTATGTGTGTCTGTCCTTAGGGAAAACTAAATTAATGCTCCATGGAATATAATAACCAAACTTCTACAGATTTCTTCTTATCGGGGTTGTTTCCACCATCAAGAATTGGCTTGTTCTTCTTCATTCTCATTGTTCTCATTTTCCTAATGGCTCTGTTTGGCAACCTGTCCATGATCATACTCATCCTCCTGGACGCCCATCTCCACACACCCATGTATTTTCTACTTAGTCAGCTCTCCCTCATGGACCTGAACTACATCTCCACCATTGTCCCCAAGATGGCTTTTGATTATCTCTTTGGGAACAAGTCTATTTCTTTCATTGGGTGTGGGATTCAAAGCTTCTTCTTCTTGACATTAGCAGGTGGAGAGGGATTATTATTAGCCTCGATGGCCTATGATCGGTATGTGGCTATTTGCTTTCCTCTCCACTATCCCATTCATATGAGTAAAAGAACATGTGCTTTGATGATAATAGGATCTTGGATCATGGGCTCGATCAACTCCTGTGCCCACACTGTATATGCCCTCCATATACCTTACTGTCGATCCAGAACCATCAACCATTTCTTCTGTGATGTCCCCGCCATGTTGACTCTGGCCTGCATGGACACCTGGGTCTATGAGTACACAGTGTTTGTAAGCACCACACTCTTGATTGTGTTTCCTTTCATTGGCATTACCTGTTCCTACGGCCGGGTTCTCTTTGCCATCTGTCACATGCAGTCAACAGAAGGGAGGAAGAAGGCTTACTCTACCTGCAGCACCCATCTCACTGTGGTGACTTTCTACTATGCACCCTTTGCTTACACTTATCTACGCCCAAGATCCTTCCGATCTCCCACAGAGGACAAGGTCCTGGCTGTCTTCTACACCATCCTGACCCCGATGCTCAACCCAATCATTTACAGCCTGAGAAACAAGGAGGTGATGGGGGCCCGAAGAAGAGTGATCCAGAGGATGTGCTCTGTAAAAACGTAGAGGAAGTTCTCATTAGTCCTGTGGTCTCGGAAGTAGATTACTTGCACCTTGTATACTCCTTAACAATATTATTCCAGGATTGAAGGCAGGGACTAAAATAATTTAGAAGATTAAAATAATTGAGATTTGACAAAATGTATATTCTTCATCACTTTTTGTTTTCTTTGTGATAATTTTTCAATAAAGGAAAAGGTCATTTTTTCCTTCGAACTTGTGAGCAATAAGGTTAGGTTTTGCTAATATGTAGAAGTGATAAGGGGGAAACAATCCAGTTTGATGATATTATCCAGTATATTACTTTTAATATGCTTAGTATATATCTTCAAAATAGTTAAAAGAAAACTACATGATATACCATGTCCAGATTTCTATAAAGAAAAATAATATATCAGTATCTATTTATCAATATTAATAGATGGATATTTGTTTTATTTCTATTATAGTTTACTCTTTTTTTAAAAGATTATTTATTTATTTATTTATTTATTTATTTATTTATTTGTGAGAGAGAGAGAGAAATCACACATAGGTAGAGAAGCAGGCAGAGGCAGAGGGTGAAGCAGGCTCCCCACTGAGCAAGAAGCCCAATGTGGGACTCGATCCCAGGACCCTGGGATCATAACCTGAACTGAGGGCAGCTGCTTAACCAACTGAGCCACCTAGGCGTCCCTATTATAGTTTACTCTTAAATAGTGAACACTGGTTCTCCTGATACCCAGTTTTCAGGGAAAGCGATAGATATAGATATTAGAGATAAACTCCTTCATGAACTTAGAAGTCTTCCCACATTAGAAAGGAAATTAAGTTTATATATTTTATTAGAGATATCCTGGGGGAATCCAGATGAATCATAAGAAAACAACTTTTTACAGGTGTACTACAGGATAAATAATTATGATTACGGAGATGCAAAATGTGTAATTAAAGAATAAGTACTATTGTATAGATGGATCAATGGAAGTTACATACCATATAGTGCTGAGTAATCAATCAGAGCCACTTCCAAAGCATTCCTCTAAACACTCAAATTTTACATCCCCCAAAGCCTTTGTTAGCCTTTTATAAGATAATTTCTCTTATGGACCTTTTATTATACATTTAGTATTCTTATAACTCTATAGTCAACCAGAATTGGGGGTTTGATTTGGGTTAGCTCTTCTGTACCACAAAAATATCTGTATCTATTTACATCTATCATTATATATATATATATATATATATATAAATATATATATATATATATATAATCTCTATCTATCTATCTATCTATCTATCTATCTATCTATCTATCGTCACTAGCCTACAAAAGTCCTGCCATTACATCCAACTTAGATCTACACCTGAACACTATGGATTAATGACCATCACTGTTTAAGGGATAATTCTGTTATATTCTATATTTTCTGAGGGAAGATATATATAAGGAAGCTAGAATAAAAATGTAAGAAGCTCTGTATTCCAAGCATGATAGCGATTCATGACTGATGCATTTTTATTGGAAATAAGTATTTTTCTTCTAAAATAGTAGATCCACATTTAAGAATGTATATATAAATTTGGATATTTTTATAGTAAAACTAAGCCTTTAGAGATTTATGGAGTATTATCTGATTATGAGCTTGATTTAGGAATGGCATAAGTATGAATTTTCCTAACGTATATTACGGGAAATAGTCTCATCACAAGAAACTATATAATATAGTAATATTTTCAAAAGTAAGCATTTGCTTGAGATAGAAGACTTACTTCTTATCAAATAATGTAATTTTCAAATCTGCAAAATAGAAGAGATTCACTGCTTAATTTCAGTGACCAAATGTTCATTAAATATTTACCCTCAAGCTTTTTCAATTAAATTAATTTGGGATTTGAAATATGCTCATCTAAGATTCTTAACTGAAGTGAATTCATTTTCTAACAAAAATAAATTCAGTCCAACTTAAGAATAAAATAAAAAAAATAAAATACTATATTAAAAAAGAGTGTGGGGTGAAGAGCTAAGATGGCATTATAGTAGAAGTACCTTAAGGACATCTATTCTTTGAACACAACTAAGTATATATCAAATCATTCTGAATACCCTGGAGATTGACTTGAAGACTGACAGAGCAAATTACACAAATAGAAAAAGAGGCCACACTGAGGAAAGTAGGGAGTGCAGAATTGTGGTTTGGAGGAAAAATGGATCATGAGTGTTATGGAAGGGAGGGAGCCCTGATCACAGAGAAAAGAGAGAGAAAAAGGAGTACACAGGGGAATGTTCAAGGAGAAGACTCCCTCAAAGCCATTGGCTGGGAAAAGGAGAGGGGCTGAGTTTTTGCAAACACCTAGGGTTTGAAGATTAGAGTTTAAAGGTCTGCCAACTTGGCTGAGATAGAGCCACACAGATACTACCCTACTCATGGAGAGAAGGCAGGCAAACAACCAGAGGCAGAAAGAAAGATTTGAGGACCACCTGGGGCATAAAGAGGGGATATTATTCATTCTTGAAACATGTCCATGAAAGGTAACTTTCATGGAGACACCAATCTGGGGATAAAAGAGCCAGCAGGCACCCATTATCCTCCCCTGACCTTCAGCATAAATGCAGAGTCACCTGACCAGTGCACCCCCATCCCAAAACTGGATGCTGAGTGTGTTAGCTCCAAATCCCATGTCTCTGCACTCTGGTACAACAGCACTTCTAAGTCAAACCTGACTCAGTTCCAGCACAGGGAAACCCTCTCCCAGAAACCACTGCAGATCCCTGCTCACATTATATTCTTAAAGACTGGATTTTTGCTTGTTTGTTTTGTTTTAATTAATTTATTTTATTTAGAGAGTGAGAAAGAGAAAGAGAGAGAGAGAGTGAGAGAGAGAATGCAAGGACAGGGGCAAAGGGAGATGGAGAAGCAGCCTCCTCACTGAGCAGAGAGCCTGATGTAGGGCTCCATCTCAAGACCTGGAGATCATGACAAAATCAGAAGTCAGAGGATTAATTGATTGAGCTACCCAGGTGCCCCCAAAGCCTGCAGTTTTAAAAATCAGCAAACTTGATGAATGGATAAAGAAAATGTGGTATGTGTATATATACAATGGGGGTACTACTCAGTCATCAAAAAATGAAATTTTTACATTTGCAATACTATGGATGGAACCAGATGATATTATACTAAGCAAAATAAGTCAATTAGGGAAAGAGAATTATATGATCTCACTGATATGTGGAATTTAAGAAACAAAACAGAGGATCATAGGGGAAGAGAGGAAAAATAAAAGAAGACAAAATCAGAGAAAGAGATAAACTTTAAGAGACACTTAAACATAGAAAACAAACTGAGGGTTGCTGGAGGGGAGAGAAGTGGAGGAATAGGTGATGGACATTAAAGAGGCATATGATATAATGAGTACTGGGTATTATATAAGAGTGATGAATCATTGACCCCTACCTCTGAAACTAATAGTATATGTTAATTAACTGAATTTAAGTAAAAAATCAGTAAGCTTGGCTGAGATAGAACCCTGAGAGCACCATGCCAATCATGGAGAGAAGGGAGATAAATAACACAGTCAGAGAGCATGAAAACAGTGATTGAAAAAGTCCTGGGACACACAAGGGAGAGATTATTCACTCTTCTAGGTATGCTTCCCTGAGAGCAGTAAGCATAGCAACCTCTGTCCCAAGGAAAAGGAGGTGGCTGGAAAAATTTCCTTCCTCCACTCATAGGGTAGACCACCTGAGATAAAAAGCACAGGGATGGGCACCTGGGTGGCTCAGTCGTTAAGCGTCTCCCTTCGGTTCAGGTCATAATCCCAGGGTCCTGGGATCAAGCCCCGCATCGGGCTCCCTGCTCCATAGGAAGCCTGCTTCTCCTGCTACCATTCCCTCTGCTTGTGTTCCCTCTCTCGCTCTGTTTCTCTCTGTCAAACAAATAAAAAAAATCTTTAAAAAAAAAAAAAAGCACAGGGACTAGCCAGTGGGCTACTAACTTGTTTACATTGGGTCCCACACCTCTGCATTCTGGCGATACTGCCCTTCCTGGTACAAATAGCCCTGGTCCCAGTGTGGCAAGCCCCTTCCACACAAAACCAGTGGAAGAACCTGTCCACAAGTCTACTGACCATAGAGCTCTCCTAGGCTTCAGTTCTAATGGTAATAATACCAGGTCTCATTTAACAAGCAGACCACATCACACCTAGTTAAATTCCCACACTTTGACCAAGGACCAAACTGTCCACTGCAGGCAAGGACAGCCTTTCCAGATGACTGGCACAAACATTCCAATGGCCAAAACACTCCAATGGAGCACATGCAGCACACACCAGAGGCGACCCCTAGAGCACCAGGCCATCGATACTATGCAATTTCTTTATCATAAAGCCATTACTTTCAGGGGCAGGAATCAGAAGAGGATTTTCTAACACAGAGATGAAGACAGAAACATTTACAAAATGCCAAGAGAGTGGAACTCATCACAAATGAAACAACATAAGGTCACAGCAAGAAACCTGAGTGAAACTGATATAAACAGTAGGCCTGATGGAGAATTTAAGCAACAACCATAAGAGTACTCACTAAGCTTGAGAAAAGAAAGGAAAGGAGGCCCTTACTGCAGAGATAAAATAGTAGAAAAAAAACAAAACAAAACAGAAATGAAGCCTGGGGTGCCTGGATGGCTCATAGGTTAAATGTACAACTCTTGATTTTTGTCTCAGGTCACCATCTCAGGGTCCTGAGATCAAGTCCATGTAGGTCTGCACAGTCAGTGGGGGATTTGCTTCCCTCTCTCGCATAACTTTCTCCCTGCTTGTGTTCTCTCTAAAATAAAAAATGCTTTTAAAAAGAAATGAAAAGTGCAAAAAATTAAAAATAAATATAAATAATTTAAAAAATAAAAAGAAATGAAAACTGCAATAAGTGAGATTCAAAACCACTGAATGCAATGAGCACAAAGATGGAAGAAGCAGAAGAATGAATGGGTAAAACAAAAATAAATAAAATGATAGAAAGTAATAGAGCTTAATAACAGAGATAGAGAATAATTATGGAACTTGAGAACAGTTTTAGGGAATTCAATGATTCCATTAAGCATAATAACATTCATAACATAGGAGTCTCAGAGGAAAAGAGGGTAAAGGGGGGAGATGTTTATTGAGGAAAATATAGCTGAAAACTTCCCTAATTTGAGGAAGGAAACAGGCATCCAGATCCAGGAGGCACAAAGAGCTCCCTTCAAAAGCAAGAGAAGCAGACCAAACCAACACAGGCTGTAGCTAAATTTGTGAATTATAACAATAAAGAAAGAAGTGCTAAAAGAACAAGGAGAACAAGTCTCAACCTTACAAGAGAAGACACACAGGTATTTCTGGATCTCTGAACAGAATGTTGGCAAGCCAGAAGGGAGGGACATGATATATGCATCATGCTGGATGAGAAAAATCTGTAACCAAGAATACTCTATCCAGGAAGCCTGGATAAATAGAAGGAGTGATAAACAGTTTCCCAGACACACAAAAACCAAAGGAGTTTATAACCACTAAACTAGTCCCACAAGAAATAATACAGGAGGGCACCTGGGTGGCTCAGTGGGTTAAAGCTTCTGCCTTTGGCTCAGGTCATGGTCTCAGGGTCCTGGGATCAAGCCCCACATCGGACTCTCTGCTCAGTGGGGAGCCCGCTTCCCCCTCTCTCTCTGCCTGCCTCTCTGCCTACTTGCGATCTCTCTCACTCTGTCAAATAAATAAATAAAATCTTTAAAAATAATAATAATAATAATACAGGAAACTCTGAGTGGAAAGGCAAGACCAAAAGTGATAAAAACTAGGTGGAAAAAAACTGCAGAGAAAAATGACAAAACAAGTAATGAAATGGCTTTAAATACATATCTATCAATAACCACTCTAAATGTAAATGGATCAAACACTCCAATGAAAAGACAGTGTGTCTTTTCATAAAATCCACAAAACAAAACAAAAATATTCATCAATATGCTGCCTACAAAAGGCTGATTTTAGGTCTAAAGACACCTGTGGATTGAAAGTGAGGGGATAAAAAAAATTATTGTATAAATGGATATCAAAAGAAAGACATATTTGCAATACTTAGACAAATTAGATGCTAAGCAAAAGACTGTAACAAGAGATGAAGAAGGACACTATATCATAATAAAATTAACTATTCAAAAATAAGATCTAACAACTATAAATGTTTATGCCCCAACATGGAAACACCCAAATATATAAAAAATTAACAAAAATAAAGTAACATATTGATAATAACAAAATAGTAATAAGGGACACTCACAACCCACCTAAATCAATGAACAGATCAGCTAAATAGAATATCAACAAGGTAACAATAGCTTTGAAAGACACACAGGACTAGATAGACTTAACATATACAGGCAGAGCATTTGATGCTCAAGCAGCAGAATACACATTATTTTCAAGTGCATGTGATAAATTCTCCAAAAAAGATTACTGGGTCACAAATCAGGCCACAGTAAGTTAAAAAAAAAAAAAAAGGTTAGGATCATACCATGCATATTTACCAAGCACAATGCAATGTAACTTGAAGGCAACCCCCCCCAAAAATTGGAAAGGTCATAAATACATGGTAGTTAAATGATATGCCACTAAACAATGAATGGATCAACCAGGAATTCAAAGAAGAAATTTATTTTTTAAATTTCTTTTTTTTCGTCTTTTTATTTTTTTTATTTTTCCCCCAGTATGTTTATTTTATTTTTCAGTGTTACAGAATTATTGTTCATGCACCACACCCAGTGCTCTATGCAATACGTGCCCTCCTCGTAAATTTCTTTTAAATATTTTATTTATTTATTTGACAGAGAGAGATCACAAGCAGGCAGAGAGGCAGGCAGAGGAGGGGGGAAGCAGGCTCCCCACTGAGCAGAGAGCCTGATGTGGGGCTGGATCCCAGGACCCTGAGATCATGACCTGAGCCGAAGGCAGTGGATTTAAGCCACTGAGTCACCTGGGTGCTCCTCAAAGAAGAAATTTTTAAAATACATGGAAAAACATGAAAATGAAAACAATAGTCCAAAAACTTGGGATGCATCCAAAGTAGCTAGAAGAGGGAATTGTATAGCAATACGGGTTTACCTCAAAAAGCAACAACAATCTCAAATAAACAACCTTTCTTTACGTTTAAATGAGCTAGGATAAGTATAATAAATAATGTCTAAAGCCAGTAGAAGATGAGAAAGAATAAAGATTAGAGCAGAAATAAATGATATAGAAACTTAAAAAAATAAAAGAGTTTGATGAAACCAGGTTCTGATTCTCTGAAAAGTTAATCAAATTGATAAACCCCCTAGCCAAACATATTAAAGAAAGAGAAAAAAGACCCAAATAAATAAAATTACAAATGAGACAGAAGAAATAGCAATCAACACCACAGAAATACAAATGATTATAAAAGAATATAAGGAAAAACTATACACCAAAAAACAGGACAATCTGGAAGAAATGGATAAATTCCTACATACATAGCAACTACCAAAACTGAAACAGAAAGAAATAGAAAATTTAAAAAGACTGACAACCAGGGAAGAAAATGAAGCAGTAATCAAAACTCCCCCAAAACAGAAATTTAGGGTCAGATGGCTTTACACAATTCTACCAAGCATTTAAAGAAAAGTTAATACCTATTCTCAAATTATTCCAACAATCAAAATGGAAGAAAAAAGTCCAAATTCATTCTGTGAGCTTAGTATTATCCTGATAACAAAACCACATAAAGACTCCACTAACAAAGAGAATGATATACAAAAATTCTCAGTAAAATACTAGCAAATGTAATCCAACTGTACGTTATTACAAGAATCATTCACCATGTTCAAGTGGGATTTATTCCTGAGTTGCAAGGGTGGTTCAGTATTGACAAATAAATAAACATAATGCACCATATTAATAAAATAAAGGATAAGAAACACATGATCCTTCCAATAAATGCAGAAGAAGCATTTGACAAAGCACAACATCCATTCCTGGTGGGAAAATTGAAGAGCCATATGTAGAAGAATGAAACTGAACCATTTCGTTGCACCGTACATAAAGATAAACTGAAAATGGATGAAAGACCTCAATGTGAGATAGGAATCCAACAAAATCTTAGAGGAGAAGAGAGGCAGCAACCTCTTTGACCTCAGCCACAGCAACTTCTTGCTAGACACATCCCCAAAGGCGAGGGAAACCAAAGCAACACTGAACTTTTGGGACTTCATTAATATATAAAGCTTTTGCACAGCAAAGGAAACAAACAACAAAACTAAAAGGCAGTCTACAGAATGGGAAAAGATATTCACAAATGACATATCAGATAAAGGGCTAGTATCCAAAATCTATAAAGAACTTCTCAAACTCAACACCCAAGAAAACAAATAATCCAATGAAGAAATGGACAGAAGGCTTAAACAGGTATTTCTCCAAAGAAGACATACAAATGGCCAACAGACACTTGGAACAATGTTCCACATCACTTAGGATCAAGGAAATGCACATCAAACACGATGAGATACCACCCCACACCAGTCAGAAAAGCTAAAATTGAAAACAAATTTTGGGAAGGACGCACAGAAAGGAGAACCTTATTATGCTGTTGTTGTGAATGCAAACTGGTGCATCCACTCTGGAAAACAGTATGGAGGTTCCTCAAAAAGTTTAAAAACAGAACTAGTCTATGACCCAGCAACTGCACTAGTAGGTTCTTATGCAGAGGATACAAAATTAGTGATCCGATGGGGCACACCCACCCTAGTGCTTATGGCAGCACTGTCCACAATAGCCAAACTGTGGAAAGAGCCCAGATGTCCGTCAATGGATGAATGGGGAACGATGTTGTGTATAGACAATGGAATATATTACTCAACCATCACCAATAATGAAATATTGCCATTTGTAACAATGTGGATGGAATTAGAGAACATTATGCTAAGCGAAATAAGTCAGTAAGGAAAGACAAATACCATATGATTTCTCTGTGTTATGTGAAACTTAAGAAACAAAACTGGTGAACATAGGGAAAGAGAAGTAAAAATAAAATCGATTAACAAAACAGAGAGGGAGACAGACAAACCATAATGGTTCAACTATAGAGGAAAAACTGTGGGCTGCTGGAGGGGACATGGGTAGGGTGATGGAGTAATTGGTTGATGCACATTGAGGAGGGCACTCTATATATTGACACCTGGGTGTTATATGCAACTGATGAATCACTGAATTCCACCCCTAAATGAATAATACACTCTAGCTTTACTAACTTGAATTTAAATAAAACCAAAAAATAAAACAAAATAAGATAGTGGTTTAAGGAATGCACTTGTCATGATGACATCACTGGGTGATATGTGAAATTGTTCCAAAACTGTATCGCACACCTGAAACTAATATAAAACTGTATGGTAATTATAGTGGAATTAAAATAAATTATAATAAAATAAGATAAAAATAAGATTTAGTCTTGTCCTCTAAAGTCCAATGCAAATTAATTAGAGCCAGCCCCAGATTGTTTTAAAATGAAGTTCTGGTCTTCTTTCAAACATTGAAGCCCCTGGAGTGGTTTTGAACAGCATGTCCATTACTGGGCTAAACCAGGACCAGTCTAGCCTGGCTAAACGTAAAAGGATAAGAAACCATGTCCACTCCAGATTTAGGTAACTTGGCAAATCAACTCACCCGCATCTTACGTGATTCAACTAAAATAAAGAACACTAAAATTCTTAATATTCAACTCTGGCAAATTGACACCTTTACAAAGAATCCCAAAGTGTATGATTTCTGCTATTACCGAAAGGAGCCAGGACATAGGGGACAATGTTACAAAGGCTCTTAGCCCTCTAGCCTGCTTTTCCAAATTTCTAATTACCAAGATGAGGCTCCAAGGAACCACGGGGGCATTTCTCAAGCCTCCCTCTTAACTGACTTGGAAAAAATAAATTAGGAATGAATCTGTATTCTTATTGGCACTGGGGCTACACCCTCAGTGTTCAATCCCACGGCTATGAAGCAGCCCCTACCTGAGTGAACTAAAGCACTTAAAATACTAGGGTCTCCAGTAAATTTCAAAAGGTCTTTCTAAACATATTCACTTATGTTTGGGACTTTTTAGAGATACCCATCTTTTTTCCTTAGTTCCTTCTGCTCTATTCATTAATCGAGCCAAGATTTTTAAAAAACATTGTACTGGATTTTCATTCTCTCAAACGGGAAAAAAATGATTCTAGAATTTGGAAGTAGTGGCAAAGTAGCCAACCAAGTGAACTAAATAAAGATAAAGCACCTTTTTAACTGTTTCATCTCTAATGACATTCTAGCTGAATCAGGGAACAATGATCACTTGTTTCTCTTGGATCTGTTACCATCGCCTTCATGGGAAAAGTTTTCAGTTGATCTTGGAAGAAATCACAGTGCACTTCCTGTCAATATTCAAATAGATTTCTCAAAACTTCTCTGAAGAAGAGCTTGCTTCTCCCTCTCGCACTCCCCATGCTTGTGCCCATTTTCCCTCTTTCTCTCTCTCCCTGTCCAATAAGTTAAAATCTTAAAAAAGTAAATTCCAGTTATTTAACACAGAATAATATTACTTTCAGGTGTAGAATTTAGTGACTTATCATTTACATAAAATACCTGATGCTCAAAACAACCAGTAACCTCCTTGATTACCCATCACCTATTTAACCCATCTCCTTAACCACCTCCCCTCCAGGATTCCTCAGTTTGATCTCTATAGTTAACAGTCTATTTTCTGGTTTACCTCTCTCTTTTCTCCCCTATGTTCATCTGTTTATTTCTTAAATTCCATATGAGTGATTCCATACCGTATGAGTGAAATTATATGCTATTTTTCTTTCTCTGGCTAATTCATTCTGTTTAGCATAATAGTCTCTACCTCCACACGTATTGTTGCACATGTAGTGAAAAGAAGGCACACTTTCACCCCAATGTTCATAGCAGCAATGTCCACAATAGCCCAATTGTGGAAGGAGCCAAGATGTCCTTCAACAGATGAATGGATAAAGAAGATGGGGTTCATATACACAATGGAATATTACTCAGTCATCAGAAAGGATGAATCCATACCATTTTCATCAACACGGATGGAATTGGAAGGGATTATGCTATGTGAAGTAAGTCAAGCAAAGAAAGACAATTATCATATGGTTTCACTCATATACAGAATATAAGAAATACCACAGAGAACCATAGGGAATTGAGGGAACATTGAATGTGAACAAATCAGAGAGGGAGAAAAACCATGAGAGACTCTGGACTCCAGGAAGCATGCTGAAGGGAGAGGGGTGGGGGAATGAGGTAATCCTGTAATAAGTATTAAGGAGGGTATGTTCTGATGAGCACTGGGTGTTATACACAAGTAATGAATTGCTGAACCCTACATCAAAAACTATGTAATATATACTGGCTAATTGAGCATAAAAAATCCATTAATTAGTTAAACATAGAAACCAGTCAAATATATGAAAATATGAATATCTGAAATAATATTTGGATAAGAGTAATATGAAAAAGTCCAAAACAAGAATTTTTTTTAATTTTAGGTTTTAATTTTAATTCAAGTTAGTTTACATATAGTGTTATATTCATTTCAGTTATATAGCATAGTAATGCAACACTTCCATACTTCATCTGGTGCTAATTACCACAGGTGCAGTCCTTAATCTCCATCACCTGTGTAACTCATCCTCCCCTGCCCTGGTAATCAACAGTTTGCTCTCTATAATTAAGAGTCTGTTTCTTGGCTTCTCTGTCTCTGTTTTCATTTGCTTCAAAACAAGAATGTTAACATAGCATATCCACATAAGAAAGGGTTTCACAATCAACTGACATGCATCAGATAAATATATATTGCAATTTTAATGAGGTCCTTATCACTTGCTAATGTAATAAATAAAAAGAAAAAAATATATATTTCATTTTTAAACATTTATTTACAATGTTGTAAATGTACATGATTCATCAACTTGATAAGAAAATAAATAAAAAGAAAAATAATCATTTACTTGGATCCATTATTTTCTTCTGAAATTATATCAATAAAAACATTTCATAGACATGGGGAACCCTGCACAGAAAAAATACATGTATACATGTATAAATAAATATATATAATCTATGAGCTGGGAGGGAACAGTATGATAAATTAAAAATAGATACAATAACTAATTAAGTCAAGCTGAGGTAGTTAATTAGTTGAATACTACCAAAGCTATAATATTGTGCTTCTAGGTGTTAATAAAACAAAACAACAGTGTTATGCACAATTAATGAGTCATTGAACTACATCAAAAACTAACAATGTACTATATGTTGGCTAACTGAACATAAAATTAATTACTTGGCTAATTTAAAAAAAGAAAATTATATATTTCTAGTATTAAATGGTAAGAACAGGAAGAAAAATTTGTGTTTGTGGGCCACACTTTTAATCTGGTTTGCTTCTTAGCAGACAAAAAAATAAAAACTACAGATGATCTGAGGGGCAGCAAATTGGCGGAGGTGTAGGAGGCAGAGATAGCATCCGATCCCAGAAGTTCAGCTAGATAGGCACCAAACCATTCAAAAAGCCGGCAAACACAACAGGAGAGAGAAGAGAATAAGAACAGCAATTCTATGGGGCGCCTGGGTGGCTCACTCATTAAGCATCTGCCTTAGGCTCAGGTCCTGATCCCAGAGTCCTGGGATCAAGCCCCTCATCGGGCTCCTTACTTGGCAGGAAGCCTGCTTCTCCTGCTACCATTCCCTCTGCTTGTGTTCCCTCTCTCACTGGTTCTCTCTGTCAAATAAATAAAATCTTTAAAAAAAAAAAAAAGAACAGCAATTCTAGGAGCAGAAAATCAACCAGTTTCTGAAAGGTAGGACATGTGGAAAAAGTGAATCCAAAGCAACAGGAAGAGAGACCCTAGGGGGAGGGACCGACTCCCAGCAGGAGCAGAGCCAGGGAGCACAAAACCAGAACATTTATTCTGCTCCGCTGAGGGACATAGTTCTGGAGGCTAAGCAGGAGAGGGTTCAGCCCTCGCGGGAACAATGTGATTTCAGAACCTGTGGGGTCACAGAGGAACCGGGGGAGCCCAAGTGTGGCAGAGCTCCCAGTATTGGGGCAGAGAAGCCAGCGGCAGAGAAGAGCCATGCAACACCGTGTTTGCTTGGCCTTACTGTGGACTATATGATCTGAGACAGGGTCAGATTGCTGCACTTCCGTGGGGACCCCATGGGACACAGCTCCAGAGACACCCCTTCTTATTCCTCCAGGAGGAGCAGTGCGGGACCATGTAGCAGGAATCTGCAGGGCTTGTGGACTCCAGACGGGACCGCACACGCAACAGATAGAGGCGTTCCCCCTTGGGCTAGCTGAGCACAGAGCGTGGGCCACAGACAAGGGAAATGGGAGTGACTGACTGCTATCCTCTGAGGGCGTGCAGAGGAGCGCAGCGCCCAGCACTCTGCTCCTCTGGGCCTGAGACTGGGAGGCCACCATGTTCATTCACAGCCTACAGGGCTGTACAGAAAACCCTCAGGAACAAAGACTCCCAAGAGTGAACCTGAGCAAAGTGCTTGGCCCACCCCTTGACAAGGGTGGTGCAATTCTGCCTCAGGCAAAGACATTGGAGAATCATGGCAATGGCCCTTTCCCCAGAAGATCAGAGAAAATATCCAGCCAAGACCTAGTTAATCAATCCGTGAAAACTGCAGAAATCCACAGTATCTTTCTCACCCATCTACTCTTACCTTGATAAAATGACGAGGCAGAAGAACTCACCACAAAAAGAAGAGACAGTACTGATGGCTAGAGACCTATGCAATTCAAACATTAGTAACATGTCAGAAATAGAGTTCAAAATGACAGTTATCAAGATGCTAACAGGGCTTGAAAAAACCACAGAAGATATTAGAGAATCCCTTTCTGGAGAAATAAAAGAAATAAAATCTAAGAAAGTTGAAAGTAAAAAAGCTATTAATGAAGTGAAATTAAAAATGGAGGCTCTCGCTGCTAGAATAAATGAGGCTGAAGAAAGAATCAGCGATATAGAAGACCAAATGATGGAGAATAAAGAACTTGAGAAAAAGACAAACAACTACTGGACCATGAGGGGAGAATTTGAGAGATAAAGTGATACCAAAAGATGCAAAAATATTAGAATAATTGGGATCCCAGAAGAAAGAGAGACGGGGCAGAAGGTATATTAGAGAAAATTATTGCAGAGAATTTCCATAATCTGGCAAAGGGAACAAGCATCAAAATTAATGAGGCACAGAGAACCCCACTCAACATCAACAAAAATATGTCTACACCCTGGCATCTAATAGTAAAACTTGCAAGGCTCAGTGACAAAGAGAAAATCCTGAAAGCAGCTCAGACAAGAAATCTGTAACATACAAAGGCAAAAATGTTAAATTGACAGCAGACCTATCCACAGAGACCTGGCAGGCCAGAAAGGACTGGCATGACATATTCAGAGCACTAAATGAGAAAAATATGAAGCCAAGAAGACAATATCCAGCTAGGCTGTCACTGAAAATAGAGGGAGAGATAAAAAGCCTCCAGGACAAACAAAAACTGAAAGAATTTGCAAAAACCAAAACAACCCTTCAGGAAATATTGAAAGGCATCCTCTAAGCAAAAAGAAAGCCTAAAAGGAACATAGAACAGAAAGGAACAGAGACAATATACAGTTAACAGTCACTTAACAGGCAATAAAATGGCTCTAAATTCATATCTGTCAACAGTTACCCTGAATGTAAATGGGCTAAATG